>CM064900.1:36147649-36260149 GCA_030347415.2 Decapterus maruadsi
CAGCTGTGCTTTCTGTTCAGTCACATCGATGCATTCAGTCGCAGCACAAAACCATCCTGTTGAAGCTGCGCCACAAGGTCAGCAGCTCCTTATTAGATGATGATTGTTTCTGCAGCTTCTCCCTCAGCTCAGCTCAGCTCAACGCTGCTGGAGGAACGCTGGTGCAGGCACCAGGCTGTCGTCTCCTCCACTTTGGGTCCTGGTTCTGGTCCGGACCAGGGTCAGGAGGAAGTGGTCGGGTCACCTCGCCCTTCAAACAGAGAACACTACAAACCGAGGGCTATGACAAGTTTCCCAGAATGCATCTTGCAGCAACCGGAAGCTGTTTTATTTCTCACCGTAGCCTGTTATTACGTCATTTTCTTCAGTTTTAGTATTTGTTCATGTGATAAAGTAGCTGTTTAGATGTGAGGTCGTTTATCCACATATATGACTGTTGAAGGGGGGTCCAGTTCACCCTCTAGCCCTTGTAGCTCCGTTTCAAGGGTCAGGGTTAAAGGCTGGGGGCAGGGATGACAATTAGAACTGGAATTGGGCATTTGTGTTTGCACATCGTGCAGCAGCTCAACTGACCGTTAATCAAGGAGGATATTTGTAATACCGTGCTGTGTGTTTCCTGTGCACGGATGTTTTCATCACCGTCCTGCAGGTGAACAGCCTCCTCCACCGCCGTACGTCACAGGAACGGGAACATTATTCCGTTAATTTCACGGATTAAGTCCAGTTTTCAAAACAGTATTATGGTGAGAGTGGTGTTTTGAATTCCTGTTGGGTAGATTCTCCTTCCTCTGCTCAGCTGCCACTGACTGCCACTCTCAATGACCCCCCCCCCCCCCCCCCAGCTTGCAGAAAGCCCATAGAAATCCCAGGAAAAGACTCCGACTCATTTGCCTGTCACATTAACTTGGCACCTCACTTTCCTCACCGGCCCCTTGAGCCGCTGTGAACCACCCGAACAAATGACCTGTTCATGAGGCACAAAGCCCCCCCCCCCCCCCCCCCCCCCCCCCCCACTCCCTGTCTGCCTTCCGGCTTCATTTCACTCCTTCCTCTTTGCACTGACCTCCTCTGACCCCCCCTCCCTCCTGATGTCTTTGTTTTCTTTTACAAGTTGCTTATTTCACTTTATTAACACTGATTGGCTCCTTCGCATCAGAACATGACATCACGCTCGCTGCTCGCTGCTCGCCACATGTCTGTAAACAAAGCCCATAGCCCACTTATATTCATCTACTGGTAAACAACATGTTGAAGCAAAGTTGTACATTTACAACAATAAAGGACAAAAAAAACACAATTATTTTTTACATCATTTGCAAAAGTACTTTTTTTTTTTACAAGAACTGCAAACAATAAAAACTAGAGATGCCCCGATACCGATACTGGTGTCGGGTATCGGTCCGATAAGGTTGTAATATACTTGTATCGGTATCGGTGAATTTTAGCGAGTACAAGAACCGATACCAGTGCAGCTGCTCTGCATGAAGACCACGATCAGACGGCGGCTTTGCATCGTCGTTGTATTTGTTTTTTTAGATCAGAGCATAAAGCATAGAAGCAGCAGAAGCATAAAATAAAACAAATACTCGTCTTCCAATTCATTACATTTTGCCTAATCATTTGTTTTTTTGTTGTGGTAGAATGCTCCCCTTCTGCAGGATTTTAAAAACGCTGGTTGTGTTGTTGCTTTCTGGCGTCAGAGCCTGCTCAGCCAATCAGGGCTGAGTTAACCTGAAGCCACACCCAGGAGCTTCTCAGGGCCACAACGCTAGATGGAGGAATTCCTACATAATGTACCTTTAAAAAATGTTTGCTGTGAATATTTTATAGTATATTTTGTTATAATTCCTGAGTTATGGCCAAAATACTGTGTTTAGTTTGTTTGAAAAACCCAGGTGAGTCCATGTGAACGCGTTGATGAGCGTGATGATCACGTGATCCTGTGACATCAGCGGCTGCTCCGTGTGTTTCCTAAACTCCTCCTCCGTGTTTGACTGAGTTTCTCTTGAGCGTCACTTTGCTGTGATCCTAATTATCTGAGAGGACCTCCTCATTACGCTGCGTTTGATGGAGGAGGAAGGAAGGAAGTTTATAATCATGTTCAATTAGCGCTCCTTCACATTCTATCGGAGCCCTTCACTGTGCTAATGACATATTTGTACCAATTACTTGCCTTGCTGAGCTCGTTAACCCTCGTCTTCACCTTGGCAGTTAAAGCGATTGCTGAGGAGTTCAAACAAAACAAAGAAGGAGACGTTCTTCCTCCTTGTTTTTACCGCCTCCTCGGCGAGGAGGAGGAGGGGGAGGAGTCCATTAATCCTGTCTGCCTTAGTATTAAAGGAATAGTTCAACATTGCTTTGGAAAAATGACAATAAGAAACATGTGAATTAGTGAGTTGTATTTGTGGAGGATGACGTTACGTTAAACAGAGCCGTTCGGACAATCACCTCATGTGACTCTCAGGAAGAAAGAAACAAGCAGACTTCCCCAAAATAATAATATGATATGATAATAAGGTAAAGGAAAATACAAAATATCAATTCATGAACAGTGACAAAAGTCATACATACATGTAGAACTCAGTGTATAAAGGTACCAGACTGTAGGTCATGGAACAGATGTTTTTCCAGGGGAAGAAATTGAGCTGTGAAATCCAGAAACGTATGAAAAATAGTTTTTTCCATAAATGAAGTATACTGTTCATTTCTTAGCAAAAGAGTGATAATAATCAATAACCTGCATTTCTTCGAATCTAAATGACAGTCGGTGATGTCATGTAGCAAGTTAACACGAGCGGATGATTCAGATTCAAGTGAATCGTGTTCCAGAAACTGTTGAATGTGTCGTTGGTTTCACATCCTGAACAACTTGGTGAGTTTTATTTTGAAATTTTGTGCATTTTTACAGGAGTCAAAAAAAGAAAACTCAGTGTCAGTATTGTTTTCATCGGTCTGTGTGATCAGAGATCAAGGGAACAGTACACACACACACACGCGCACACGCACACGCACACATACATACACACACACACACACACGCGCACACGCACACATACATACACACACACACACACACACACACACACACACACACACATTGAGCCCTGGTCCTGAGTGGCTCTCGTGTCCAGACTGATGAGAGCGTCTGATCTTCAGGACAGGACGGAGGACGGAGGACGGCCTGAATGCTATCAAAGCATGGGGGGGTGAGCCTCTACACACCCTCCCTTTAATCTCTGTCTGCTCTCAGCAGCACTTGGTTATCCAAAGAGTGAGACAGGAAGGAGAGCTGCTTCTCACTCATCTGTGTTTCTTCGGATCGGTCCAATCGATGCAGAGGATGTGAAAGGGGGGGGGGCAGAAAAGACAGATGTGGAGGAGGGTGTAACTGCTGAAAATGGGATGGAGAGAAGGAGACGGTGGAAGTGGCGGATGAAAACATAAAAGGCTGTGTTGGTGAGAAAGGAGAGAAAGTTGCTCTGCTTGGTGTCACGGTGCCAGACGGAACCAGACGACCTCAGCCTCCTGCTGAAACAACCTGCATCGCTCCTCCTCCTGCTGAAACGGCCCCGCGTCGCTCCTCCTGCTGAAACGGCCCCGCGTCGCTCCTCCTGCTGAAACGGCCCCGCGTCGCTCCTCCTGCTGAAACGGCCCCGCGTCGCTCCTCCTCCTGCTGAAACGGCCCCGCGTCGCTCCTCCTGCTGAAACGGCCCCGCGTCGCTCCTCCTGCTGAAACGGCCCCGCGTCGCTCCTCCTGCTGAAACGGCCCCGCGTCGCTCCTCCTGCTGAAACGGCCCCGCGTCGCTCCTCCTGCTGAAACAACCTGCATCGCTCCTCCTGCTGAAACGGCCCCGCGTCGCTCCTCCTGCTGAAACGGCCCCGCGTCGCTCCTCCTGCTGAAAGTCCCGCGTCGCTCCTCCTGCTCAAACGGCCCCGCGTCGCTCCTCCTGCTGAAACGGCCCCGCGTCGCTCCTCCTGCTGAAACAACCTGCATCGCTCCTCCTGCTGAAACGGCCCTGCGTCGCTCCTCCTGCTGAAACGGCCCCGCGTCGCTCCTCCTGCTGAAACGGCCCCGCGTCGCTCCTCCTGCTGAAACAACCTGCATCGCTCCTCCTGCTGAAACGGCCCCGCGTCGCTCCTCCTGCTGAAACGGCCCCGCGTCGCTCCTCCTGCTGAAACGGCCCCGCGTCGCTCCTCCTGCTGAAACAACCTGCATCGCTCCTCCTGCTGAAACGGCCCCGCGTCGCTCCTCCTGCTGAAACGGCCCCGCGTCGCTCCTCCTGCTGAAAGTCCCGCGTCGCTCCTCCTGCTCAAACGGCCCCGCGTCGCTCCTCCTGCTGAAACGGCCCCGCGTCGCTCCTCCTGCTGAAACAACCTGCATCGCTCCTCCTGCTGAAACGGCCCTGCGTCGCTCCTCCTGCTGAAACGGCCCCGCGTCGCTCCTCCTGCTGAAACGGCCCCGCGTCGCTCCTCCTGCTGAAACAACCTGCATCGCTCCTCCTGCTGAAACAACCTGCATCGCTCCTCCTGCTCAAACGGCCCCGCGTCGCTCCTCCTGCTGAAACGGCCCCGCGTCGCTCCTCCTGCTGAAACAACCTGCATCGCTCCTCCTGCTGAAACGGCCCTGCGTCGCTCCTCCTGCTGAAACGGCCCCGCGTCGCTCCTCCTGCTGAAACGGCCCCGCGTCGCTCCTCCTGCTGAAACAACCTGCATCGCTCCTCCTGCTGAAACGGCCCCGCGTCGCTCCTCCTGCTGAAACGGCCCCGCGTCGCTCCTCCTGCTGAAACGGCCCCGCGTCGCTCCTCCTGCTGAAACAACCTGCATCGCTCCTCCTGCTGAAACGGCCCCGCGTCGCTCCTCCTGCTGAAAGTCCCGCGTCGCTCCTCCTGCTCAAACGGCCCCGCGTCGCTCCTCCTGCTGAAACGGCCCCGCGTCGCTCCTCCTGCTGAAACAACCTGCATCGCTCCTCCTGCTGAAACGGCCCTGCGTCGCTCCTCCTGCTGAAACGGCCCCGCGTCGCTCCTCCTGCTGAAACGGCCCCGCGTCGCTCCTCCTGCTGAAACAACCTGCATCGCTCCTCCTGCTGAAACAACCTGCATCGCTCCTCCTGCTGAAACGGCCCCGCGTCGCTCCTCCTGCTGAAACGGCCCCGCGTCGCTCCTCCTGCTGAAACGGCCCAGCGTCGCTCCTCCTGCTGAAACGGCCCCGCGTCGCTCCTCCTGCTGAAACGGCCCCGCGTCGCTCCTCCTGCTGAAAGTCCCGCGTCGCTCCTCCTGCTCAAACGGCCCCGCGTCGCTCCTCCTGCTGAAACGGCCCCGCGTCGCTCCTCCTGCTGAAACAACCTGCATCGCTCCTCCTGCTGAAACGGCCCCGCGTCGCTCCTCCTGCTGAAACAACCCGCATCGCTCCTCCTGCTGAAACAACCCGCATCGCTCCTCCTGCTGAAACAACCCGCATCGCTCCTCCTGCTGAAACAACCCGCATCGCTCCTCCTGCTGAAACAACCCGCATCGCTCCTCCTGCTGAAACAACCCGCATCGCTCCTCCTGCTGAAACGGCCCCGCATCGCTCCTCCTGCTGAAACAACCTGCATCGCTCCTCCTCCTGCTGAAACGGCCCCGCGTCGCTCCTCCTGCTGAAACGGCCCCGCGTCGCTCCTCCTGCTGAACAACAACAACCTGCATCGTGGTTTTACAGGCCGTCGTTAAGAGGTTAGAAGCCCAGACTCTGATGAACCGGCTGAAACGATCTGATCTGTTAACATGTACACATTTATAACAACACAACACAGAGAAAACAGACAATACACCGAGTCCTTGAGTAAAACCTACCTTACCTATACTCAACTGTTTTGAGGGTCAATATAAGTAAATTAAAATATGATAGCCTTTTCATAGGAGCAGCATTTTTTTTCGCATTTTGTTATTTTCCCCTAAAGGCAGATCATCATTGACTCTATGTATGTATGTATGTATGAACCCGTGTATGAACCCATGTATGAACGTGAGATGTCCGGAACAGTATGCAAAAGGAATGAGGATGACACCTATGAAGGAATTGATGTGACCTAAGGTCAAAGGTCAGCATACTGTAACTGGGTTGTGTTATAGGGGTGATTTTAAAATGATTTTTCTCCAGATTTCTACAGTAAAATGCCACCAAAATGATACCAGAGGTAGAGTGAGACACCAGGAACAATATGCAAAAGGAATGAGGGTGACACCTATGAAGGAATTGATGTGACCTAAGGTCAAAGGTCAGCATATTGTAACTGGGTTTTGATATAGGGGTGACTTTAAAATGATTTTTCTCCAAATTTCTACAGTAAAATGCCACCAAAATGATACCAGAGGTAGAGTGAGACCCCAGGAACAATATGCAAAAAGAATGAGGATGACACCTATGAAGGAATTGATGTGACCTAAGGTCAAAGGTCAGCATACTGTAACTGGGTTATGATATAGGGGTGACTTTAAAATGATTTTTCTCCAAATTTCTACAGTAAAATGCCACCAAAATGATACCAGAGGTAGAGTGAGACACCAGGAACAATATGCAAAAGGAATGAGAATGACACCTATGAAGGAATTGATGTGACCTAAGGTCAAAGGTCAGCATATTGTAACTGGGTTTTGATATAGGGGTGACTTTAAAATGATTTTTCTCCAGATTTCTACAGTAAAATGCCACCAAAATGATACCAGAGGTAGAGTGAGATGTCAGGAACATAATGCAAAAGGAATGAGGATGACACCTATGAAGGAATTGATGTGACCTAAGGTCAAAGGTCAGCATATTGTAACTGGGTTTTGATATAGGGGTGACTTTAAAATGATTTTTCTCCAGATTTCTACAGTAAAATGCCACCAAAATGATACCAGAGGTAGAGTGAGATGTCAGGAACAATATGCAAAAGGAATGAGAAACACACCTATGAAGGAATTGATGTGACCTAAGGTCAAAGGTCAGCATACTGTAACTGGGTTGTGTTATAGGGGTGACTTCAAGCTTATTTTTCTCCAGATTTCTACAGTAAAATGCCACCAAAATGATACCAGAGGTAGAGTGAGATGTCAGGAACAATATGCAAAAGGAATGAAGATGACACCTATGAAGGAATTGATGTGACCTAAGGTCAAAGGTCAGCATACTGTAACTGGGTTTTGTTATGGGGTGACTTCAAGCTTATTTTTCTCCAGATTTCTACAGTAAAATGCCACCAAAATGATACCAGAGGTAGAGTGAGACACCAGGAACAATATGCAAAAGGAATGAGGATGACACCTATAAAGGAATTGATGTGACCTAAGGTCAAAGGTCAGCATACTGTAACTGGGTTGTGTTATAGGGGTGACTTCAAGCTTATTTTTCTCCAGATTTCTACAGTAAAATGCCACCAAAATGATACCAGAGGTAGAGTGAGACACCAGGAACAATATGCAAAAGGAATGAGGATGACACCTATGAAGGAATTGATGTGACCTAAGGTCAAAGGTCAGCATACTGTAACTGGGTTTTGTTATAGGGGTGACTTTAAAATGATTTTTCTCCAGATTTCTACAGTAAAATGTATGAACGTACCCATGTATGTACCCATGTATGAACGTACCCATGTATGAACCCATGTATGAACCCATGTATGAACGTACCCATGTATGAACCCATGTATGAACCCATGTATGAACCCATGTATGAACGTACCCATGTATGAACCAATGTATGAACGTACCCATGTATGAACGTACCCATGTATGAACCCATGTATGAACCCATGTATGAACCCATGTATGAACGTACCCATGTATGAACCAATGTATGAACGTACCCATGTATGAACCCATGTATGAACCCATGTATGAACCCATGTATGAACGTACCCATGTATGAACCCATGTATGAACCCATGTATGAACGTACCCATGTATGAACCCATGTATGAACCCATGTATGAACGTACCCATGTATGAACCCATGTATGAACGTACCCATGTATGAATGTACCCATGTATGAACGTACCCATGTATGAACCCATGTATGAACGTACCCATGTATGAACGTACCCATGTATGAACCCATGTATGAACGTACCCATGTATGAACCCATGTATGAACGTACCCATGTATGAACCCATGTATGAACGTACCCATGTATGAACCCATGTATGAACGTACCCATGTATGAACCCATGTATGAACCCATGTATGAACGTACCCATGTATGAATGTACCCATGTATGAACGTACCCATGTATGAACCCATGTATGAACGTACCCATGTATGAACCCATGTATGAACGTACCCATGTATGAACCCATGTATGAACATACCCATGTATGAATGTACCCATGTATGAACGTACCCATGTATGAACCCATGTATGAACGCACCCATGTATGTACCCATGTATGAACCCATGTATGAACGTACCCATGTATGAATGTACCCATGTATGAACGTACCCATGTATGAACCCATGTATGAACGTACCCATGTATGAACCCATGTATGAACGTACCCATGTATGAACCCATGTATGAACCCATGTATGAACGTACCCATGTATGAACCCATGTATGAACCCATGTATGAACTCATGTATGAACCCATGTATGAACCCATGTATGAACTCATGTATGAACCCATGTATGAACTCATGTATGAACCCATGTATGAACCCATGTATGAACGTACCCATGTATGAACCCATGTATGAACTCATGTATAAACGTACCCATGTATGAACGTACCTATGTATGAACCCATGTATGAACCCATGTATGAACCCATGTATGAACGTACCCATGTATGAACCCATGTATGAACGTACCCATGTATGAACCCATGTATGAACATACCCATGTATGAACCCATGTATGAACGTACCCATGTATGAACCCATGTATGAACCCATGTATGAACCCATGTATGAACATACCCATGTATGAACCCATGTATGAACCCATGTATGAACGTACCCATGTATGAACCCATGTGTGAACGTACCCATGTATGAACCCATGTATGAACACACCCATGTATGAACCCATGTATGAACCCATGTATGAACATACCCATGTATGAACCCATGTATGAACGTACCCATGTATGAACCCATGTATGAACGTACCCATGTATGAACCCATGTATGAACGTACCCATGTATGAACCCATGTATGAACATACCCATGTATGAACCCATGTATGAACGTACCCATGTATGAACCCATGTATGAACCCATGTATGAACCCATGTATGAACGTACCCATGTATGAACCCATGTATGAACGTACCCATGTATGAACCCATGTATGAACGTACCCATGTATGAACCCATGTATGAACGTACCCATGTATGAACTCATGTATGAACGTACCCATGTATGAACCCATGTATGAACGTACCCATGTATGAACCCATGTATGAACGTACCCATGTATGAACCCATGTATGAACCCATGTATGAACGTACCCATGTGTGAACCCATGTATGAACCCATTTATGAACCCATGTATGAACGTACCCATGTATGAACCCATGTATGAACCCATGTATGAACGTACCCATGTATGAACCCATGTATGAACCCATGTATGAACATACCCATGTATGAACCCATGTATGAACGTACCCATGTATGAACCCATGTATGAACGTACCCATGTATGAACCCATGTATGAACGTACCCATGTATGAACCCATGTATGAACCCATGTATGAAGCCATGTATGAACCCATGTATGAACATACCCATGTATGAACCCATGTATGAACATACCCATGTATGAACCCATGTATGAACGTACCCATGTATGAACCCATGTATGAACCCATGTATGAACCCATGTATGAACCCATGTATGAACATACCCATGTATGAACCCATGTATGAACCCATGTATGAACGTACCCATGTATGAACCCATGTGTGAACGTACCCATGTATGAACCCATGTATGAACACACCCATGTATGAACCCATGTATGAACCCATGTATGAACCCATGTATGAACATACCCATGTATGAACCCATGTATGAACGTACCCATGTATGAACCCATGTATGAACGTACCCATGTATGAACCCATGTATGAACATACCCATGTATGAACCCATGTATGAACGTACCCATGTATGAACCCATGTATGAACATACCCATGTATGAACATACCCATGTATGAACATACCCATGTATGAACCCATGTATGAACCCATGTATGAACGTACCCATGTATGAACCCATGTATGAACATACCCATGTATGAACCCATGTATGAACGTACCCATGTATGAACTCATGTATGAACCCATGTATGAACCCATGTATGAACGTACCCATGTATGAACCCATGTATGAACCCATGTATGAACCCATGTATGAACGTACCCATGTATGAACCCATGTATGAACCCATGTATGAACGTACCCATGTATGAACCCATGTATTAACCCATGTATGAACGTACCCATGTATGAACCCATGTATTAACCCATGTATGAACGTACCCATGTATGAACCCATGTATGAACCCATGTATGAACGTACCCATGTATGAACCCATGTATGAACCCATGTATGAACATACCCATGTATGAACCCATGTATGAACCCATGTATGAACGTACCCATGTATGAACTCATGTATGAACCCATGTATGAACGTACCCATGTATGAACCCATGTATGAACATACCCATGTATGAACCCATGTATGAACTTACCCATGTATGAACTCATGTATGAACGTACCCATGTATGAACCCATATATGAACGTACCCATGTATGAACCCATGTATGAACCCATGTATGAACGTACCCATGTATGAACCCATGTATGAACCCATGTATGAACGTACCCATGTATGAACCCATGTATGAACGTACCCATGTATGAACGTACCCATGTATGAACCCATGTATGAACCCATGTATGAACCCATGTATGAACGTACCCATGTATGAACCCATGTATGAACCCATGTATGAACCCATGTATGAACGTACCCATGTATGAACCCATGTATGAACCCATGTATGAACATACCCATGTATGAACCCATGTATGAACCCATGTATGAACATACCCATGTATGAACCCATGTATGAACCCATGTATGAACCCATGTATGAACATACCCATGTATGAACCCATGTATGAACCCATGTATGAACCCATGTATGAACGTACCCATGTATGAACTCATGTATGAACCCATGTATGAACCCATGTATGAACGTGTATGAACCCATGTATGAACCCATGTATGAACCCATGTATGAACTTACCCATGTATGAACCCATGTATGAACCCATGTATGAACGTACCCATGTATGAACCCATGTATAAACCCATGTATGAACGTACCCATGTATGAACCCATGTATGAACCCATGTATGAACCCATGTATGAACCCATGTATGAACCCATGTATGAACATACCCATGTATGAACCCATGTATGAACCCATGTATGAACGTACCCATGTATGAACTCATGTATGAACCCATGTATGAACCCATGTATGAACGTACCCATGTATGAACCCATGTATGAACATACCCATGTATGAACCCATGTATGAACCCATGTATGAACGTACCCATGTATGAACTCATGTATGAACCCATGTATGAACATACCCATGTATGAACCCATGTATGAACGTACCCATGTATGAACCCATGTATGAACCCATGTATGAACGTACCCATGTATGAACCCATGTATGAACCCATGTATGAACGTACCCATGTATGAACCCATGTATGAACCCATGTATGAACCCATGTATGAACATACCCATGTATGAACCCATGTATGAACCCATGTATGAACGTACCCATGTATGAACTCATGTATGAACCCATGTATGAACCCATGTATGAACCCATGTATGAACCCATGTATGAACGTACCCATGTATGAACCCATGTATGAACCCATGTATGAACGTACCCATGTATGAACCCATGTATGAACCCATGTATGAACTCATGTATGAACCCATGTATGAACGTACCCATGTATGAACCCATGTATGAACATACCCATGTATGAACCCATGTATGAACCCATGTATGAACCCATGTATGAACTCATGTATGAACCCATGTATGAACCCATGTATGAACCCATGTATGAACCCATGTATGAACGTACCCATGTATGAACCCATTTATGAACGTACCCATGTAGGAACCCATGTATGAACCCATGTATGAACGTACCCATGTAGGAACCCATGTATGAACCCATGTAGGAACCCATGTATGAACCCATGTATGAACCCATGTATGAACGTACCCATGTATGAACGTACCCATGTATGAACCCATGTATAAACCCATGTATGAACCTAAGGTCAAAGGTCAGCATACAGTGAGTGGGATTGAGTCATTATGGATGAGATTTTTTAAATGATTTTTCTCCAGATTTCTACAGTAAAATGCCACCAAAATGATACCAGAGGTAGAGTGGGACCCCAGGAACAATATGCAAAAGGAATGAGAAACACACCTATGAAGGAATTGATGTGACCTAAGGTCAAATGTCAGCATACTGTAACTGGGTTGTGTTATAGGGATGACTTTAAAATGATTTTTCTCCAAATTTCTACAGTAAAATGCCACCAAAATGATACCAGAGGTAGAGTGAGATGTCAGGAACAATATGCAAAAGGAATGAGAAACACACCTATGAAGGAATTGATGTGACCTAAGGTCAAAGGTCAGCATACTGTAACTGGGTAATGATATAGGGGTGACGTTAAAATGATTTTTCTCCAAATTTCTACAGTAAAATGCCACCAAAATGATACCAGAGGTAGAGTGAGACACCAGGAACAATATGCAAAAGGAATGAGGATGACACCTATGAAGGAATTGATGTGACCTAAGGTCAAAGGTCAGCATACTGTAACTAGGTTGTGTTATAGGGGTGATTTTAAAATGATTTTTCTCCAGATTTCTACAGTAAAATGCCACCAAAATGATACCAGAGGTAGAGTGAGACACCAGGAACAATATGCAAAAGGAATGAGGATGACACCTATGAAGGAATTGATGTGACCTAAGGTCAAAGGTCAGCATATTGTAACTGGGTTTTGATATAGGGGTGACTTTAAAATGATTTTTCTCCAAATTTCTACAGTAAAATGCCACCAAAATGATACCAGAGGTAGAGTGAGATGTCAGGAACATAATGCAAAAGGAATGAGGATGACACCTATGAAGGAATTGATGTGACCTAAGGTCAAATGTCAGCATACTGTAACTGGGTTATGATATAGGGGTGACTTTAAAATGATTTTTCTCCAAATTTCTACAGTACAATGCCACCAAAATGATACCAGAGGTAGAGTGAGACACCAGGAACAATATGCAAAAGGAATGAGGATGACACCTATGAAGGAATTGATGTGACCTAAGGTCAAATGTCAGCATACTGTAACTGGGTTATGATATAGGGGTGACTTTAAAATGATTTTTCTCCAAATTTCTACAGTACAATGCCACCAAAATGATACCAGAGGTAGAGTGAGACACCAGGAACAATATGCAAAAGGAATGAGGATGACACCTATGAAGGAATTGATGTGACCTAAGGTCAAAGGTCAGCATACTGTAACTGGGTTTTGTTATAGGGGTGACTTTAAAATGATTTTTCTCCAGATTTCTACAGTAAAATGCCACCAAAATGATACCAGAGGTAGAGTGAGACACCAGGAACAATATGCAAAAAGAATGAGGATAACACCTATGAAGGAATTGATGTGACCTAAGGTCAAAGGTCAGCATACTGTAACTGGGTTATGATATAGGGGTGACTTTAAAATGATTTTTCTCCAAATTTCTACAGTAAAATGTATGAACGTACCCATGTATGAACCCATGTATGAACATACCCATGTATGAACCCATGTATGAACCCATGTATGAACTCATGTATGAACCCATGTATGAACCCATGTATGAACATACCCATGTATGAACCCATGTATGAACGTACCCATGTATGAACCCATGTATGAACCCATGTATGAACCCATGTATGAACCCCCATGTATGAACCCATGTATGAACCCATGTATGAACCCATGTATGAACATACCCATGTATGAACCCATGTATGAACCCATGTATGAACCCATGTATGAACCTATGTATGAACGTACCCATGTATGAACGTACCCATGTATGAACCCATGTATGAACCCATGTATGAACCCATGTATGAACCCATGTATGAACGTACCCATGTATGAACGTACCCATGTATGAACCCATGTATGAACCCATGTATGAACCCATGTATGAACGTACCCATGTATGAACGTACCTATGTATGAACCCATGTATGAACCCATGTATGAACCATGTATGAACCCATGTATGAACGTACCCATGTATGAACCCATGTATGAACCCATGTATGAACCCATGTATGAACCTATGTATGAACGTACCCATGTATGAACGTACCCATGTATGAACCCATGTATGAACCCATGTATGAACCCATGTATGAACCCATGTATGAACGTACCCATGTATGAACGTACCTATGTATGAACCCATGTATGAACCCATGTATGAACCATGTATGAACCCATGTATGAACGTACCCATGTATGAACCCATGTATGAACCCATGTATGAACCCATGTATAAACCCATGTATGAACCCATGTATGAACCCATGTATGAACCCATGTATAAACCCATGTATGAACGTACCCATGTATGAACCCATGTATGAACCCATGTATGAACCCATGTATGAACGTACCCATGTATGAACCCATGTATGAACATACCCATGTATGAACGTACCCATGTATGAACCCATGTATGAACGTACCCATGTATGAACCCATGTATGAACCCATGTATGAACATACCCATGTATGAACGTACCCATGTATGAACCCATGTATGAACCCATGTATGAACGTACCTATGTATGAACCCATGTATGAACCCATGTATGAACCCATGTATGAACCCATGTATGAACGTACCCATGTATGAACCCATGTATGAACCCATGTATGAACGTACCCATGTATGAACCCATGTATGAACCCATGTATGAACCCATGTATGAACCCATGTATGAACGTACCCATGTATGAACTCATGTATGAACCCATGTATGAACCCATGTATGAACATACCCATGTATGAACCCATGTATGAACCCATGTATGAACCCATGTATGAACCCATGTATGAACGTACCCATGTATGAACCCATGTATGAACCCATGTATGAACGTACCCATGTATGAACCCATGTATGAACCCATGTATGAACCCATGTATGAACCCATGTATGAACGTACCCATGTATGAACTCATGTATGAACCCATGTATGAACCCATGTATGAACCCATGTATGAACGTACCCATGTATGAACCCATGTATGAACATACCCATGTATGAACCCATGTATGAACCCATGTATGAACGTACCCATGTATGAACTCATGTATGAACCCATGTATGAACCCATGTATGAACATACCCATGTATGAACCCATGTATGAACGTACCCATGTATGAACCCATGTATGAACCCATGTATGAACCCATGTATGAACCCATGTATGAACCCATGTATGAACCCATGTATGAACTCATGTATGAACCCATGTATGAACGTACCCATGTATGAACCCATGTATGAACATACCCATGTATGAACCCATGTATGAACCCATGTATGAACCCATGTATGAACTCATGTATGAACCCATGTATGAACCCATGTATGAACCCATGTATGAACCCATGTATGAACCCATTTATGAACGTACCCATGTAGGAACCCATGTATGAACCCATGTATGAACGTACCCATGTATGAACGTACCCATGTATGAACCCATGTATAAACCCATGTATGAACGTGAGATGTCCGGAACAATATGCAAAAGGAATGAGGATGACACCTATGAAGGAATTTATGTGACCTAAGGTCAAAGGTCAGCATACAGTGAGTGGGATTGAGTCATTATGGATGAGATTTTTTTAATTATTTTTCTCCAGATTTCTACAGTAAAATGCCACCAAATTGATACCAGAGGTAGAGTGAGACCCCAGGAACAATATGCAAAAGGAATGAGGATGACACCTATGAAGGAATTGATGTGACCTAAGGTCAAATGTCAGCATACTGTAACTGGGTTGTGTTATAGGGGTGACTTTAAAATGATTTTTCTCCAAATTTCTACAGTAAAATGCCACCAAAATGATACCAGAGGTAGAGTGAGATGTCAGGAACATAATGCAAAAGGAATGAGGATGACACCTATGAAGGAATTGATGTGACCTAAGGTCAAATGTCAGCATACTGTAACTAGGTTGTGTTATAGGGGTGATTTTAAAATGATTTTTCTCCAGATTTCTACAGTAAAATGCCACCAAAATGATACCAGAGGTAGAGGGAGATGTCAGGGACAGTATGTAAAAGGAATGAGGATGACACCTATGAAGGAATTGATGTGACCTAAGGTCAAAGGTCAGCATACTGTAACTGGGTTTTGTTATAGGGGTGACTTTAAAATGATTTTTCTCCAAATTTCTACAGTAAAATGCCACCAAAATGATACCAGAGGTAGAGTGAGACACCAGGAACAATATGCAAAAAGAATGAGGATGACACCTATGAAGGAATTGATGTGACCTAAGGTCAAAGGTCAGCATACTGTAACTGGGTTATGATATAGGGGTGACTTTAAAATGATTTTTCTCCAAATTTCTACAGTAAAATGTATGAACGTACCCATGTATGAACCCATGTATGAACCCATGTATGAACCCATGTATGAACCTATGTATGAACGTACCCATGTATGAACGTACCCATGTATGAACCCATGTATGAACCCATGTATGAACCCATGTATGAACGTACCCATGTATGAACCCATGTATGAACCCATGTATGAACGTACCCATGTATGAACGTACCCATGTATGAACCCATGTATGAACGTACCCATGTATGAACCCATGTATGAACGTACCCATGTATGAACGTACCCATGTATGAACCCATGTATGAACGTACCCATGTATGAACCCATGTATGAACCCATGTATGAACCCATGTATGAACGTACTCATGTATGAACCCATGTATGAACCCATGTATGAACGTACCCATGTATGAACCCATGTATGAACATACCCATGTATGAACCCATGTATGAACCCATGTATGAACGTACCCATGTATGAACCCATGTATGAACATACCCATGTATGAACCCATGTATGAACGTACCCATGTATGAACTCATGTATGAACCCATGTATGAACCCATGTATGAACGTACCCATGTATGAACCCATGTATGAACCCATGTATGAACGTACCCATGTATGAACCCATGTATGAACCCATGTATGAACGTACCCATGTATGAACCCATGTATTAACCCATGTATGAACGTACCCATGTATGAACCCATGTATTAACCCATGTATGAACGTACCCATGTATGAACCCATGTATGAACGTACCCATGTATGAACCCATGTATGAACCCATGTATGAACGTACCCATGTATGAACCCATGTATGAACATACCCATGTATGAACCCATGTATGAACGTACCCATGTATGAACTCATGTATGAACCCATGTATGAACCCATGTATGAACGTACCCATGTATGAACCCATGTATGAACCCATGTATGAACGTACCCATGTATGAACCCATGTATGAACCCATGTATGAACGTACCCATGTATGAACCCATGTATTAACCCATGTATGAACGTACCCATGTATGAACCCATGTATTAACCCATGTATGAACGTACCCATGTATGAACCCATGTATGAACCCATGTATGAACGTACCCATGTATGAACCCATGTATGAACCCATGTATGAACCCATGTATGAACGTACCCATGTATGAACTCATGTATGAACCCATGTATGAACGTACCCATGTATGAACCCATGTATGAACATACCCATGTATGAACCCATGTATGAACTTACCCATGTATGAACTCATGTATGAACGTACCCATGTATGAACCCATGTATGAACGTACCCATGTATGAACCCATGTATGAACCCATGTATGAACGTACCCATGTATGAACCCATGTATGAACCCATGTATGAACGTACCCATGTATGAACCCATGTATGAACGTACCCATGTATGAACGTACCCATGTATGAACCCATGTATGAACCCATGTATGAACGTACCCATGTATGAACCCATGTATGAACCCATGTATGAACCCATGTATGAACGTACCCATGTATGAACCCATGTATGAACCCATGTATGAACATACCCATGTATGAACCCATGTATGAACCCATGTATGAACATACCCATGTATGAACCCATGTATGAACCCATGTATGAACCCATGTATGAACATACCCATGTATGAACCCATGTATGAACCCATGTATGAACCCATGTATGAACGTACCCATGTATGAACTCATGTATGAACCCATGTATGAACCCATGTATGAACGTACCCATGTATGAACCCATGTATGAACCCATGTATGAACTTACCCATGTATGAACCCATGTATGAACCCATGTATGAACGTACCCATGTATGAACCCATGTATAAACCCATGTATGAACGTACCCATGTATGAACCCATGTATGAACCCATGTATGAACCCATGTATGAACCCATGTATGAACCCATGTATGAACATACCCATGTATGAACCCATGTATGAACCCATGTATGAACGTACCCATGTATGAACTCATGTATGAACCCATGTATGAACCCATGTATGAACGTACCCATGTATGAACCCATGTATGAACATACCCATGTATGAACCCATGTATGAACCCATGTATGAACGTACCCATGTATGAACTCATGTATGAACCCATGTATGAACATACCCATGTATGAACCCATGTATGAACGTACCCATGTATGAACCCATGTATGAACCCATGTATGAACGTACCCATGTATGAACCCATGTATGAACCCATGTATGAACGTACCCATGTATGAACCCATGTATGAACCCATGTATGAACCCATGTATGAACATACCCATGTATGAACCCATGTATGAACCCATGTATGAACGTACCCATGTATGAACTCATGTATGAACCCATGTATGAACCCATGTATGAACCCATGTATGAACCCATGTATGAACGTACCCATGTATGAACCCATGTATGAACCCATGTATGAACGTACCCATGTATGAACCCATGTATGAACCCATGTATGAACTCATGTATGAACCCATGTATGAACGTACCCATGTATGAACCCATGTATGAACATACCCATGTATGAACCCATGTATGAACCCATGTATGAACCCATGTATGAACTCATGTATGAACCCATGTATGAACCCATGTATGAACCCATGTATGAACCCATGTATGAACGTACCCATGTATGAACCCATGTATGAACGTACCCATGTAGGAACCCATGTATGAACCCATGTAGGAACCCATGTATGAACCCATGTATGAACCCATGTATGAACGTACCCATGTATGAACGTACCCATGTATGAACCCATGTATAAACCCATGTATGAACCTAAGGTCAAAGGTCAGCATACAGTGAGTGGGATTGAGTCATTATGGATGAGATTTTTTAAATGATTTTTCTCCAGATTTCTACAGTAAAATGCCACCAAAATGATACCAGAGGTAGAGTGGGACCCCAGGAACAATATGCAAAAGGAATGAGAAACACACCTATGAAGGAATTGATGTGACCTAAGGTCAAATGTCAGCATACTGTAACTGGGTTGTGTTATAGGGGTGACTTTAAAATGATTTTTCTCCAAATTTCTACAGTAAAATGCCACCAAAATGATACCAGAGGTAGAGTGAGATGTCAGGAACAATATGCAAAAGGAATGAGAAACACACCTATGAAGGAATTGATGTGACCTAAGGTCAAAGGTCAGCATACTGTAACTGGGTAATGATATAGGGGTGACGTTAAAATGATTTTTCTCCAAATTTCTACAGTAAAATGCCACCAAAATGATACCAGAGGTAGAGTGAGACACCAGGAACAATATGCAAAAGGAATGAGGATGACACCTATGAAGGAATTGATGTGACCTAAGGTCAAAGGTCAGCATACTGTAACTAGGTTGTGTTATAGGGGTGATTTTAAAATGATTTTTCTCCAGATTTCTACAGTAAAATGCCACCAAAATGATACCAGAGGTAGAGTGAGACACCAGGAACAATATGCAAAAGGAATGAGGATGACACCTATGAAGGAATTGATGTGACCTAAGGTCAAAGGTCAGCATATTGTAACTGGGTTTTGATATAGGGGTGACTTTAAAATGATTTTTCTCCAAATTTCTACAGTAAAATGCCACCAAAATGATACCAGAGGTAGAGTGAGATGTCAGGAACATAATGCAAAAGGAATGAGGATGACACCTATGAAGGAATTGATGTGACCTAAGGTCAAATGTCAGCATACTGTAACTGGGTTATGATATAGGGGTGACTTTAAAATGATTTTTCTCCAAATTTCTACAGTACAATGCCACCAAAATGATACCAGAGGTAGAGTGAGACACCAGGAACAATATGCAAAAGGAATGAGGATGACACCTATGAAGGAATTGATGTGACCTAAGGTCAAATGTCAGCATACTGTAACTGGGTTATGATATAGGGGTGACTTTAAAATGATTTTTCTCCAAATTTCTACAGTACAATGCCACCAAAATGATACCAGAGGTAGAGTGAGACACCAGGAACAATATGCAAAAGGAATGAGGATGACACCTATGAAGGAATTGATGTGACCTAAGGTCAAAGGTCAGCATACTGTAACTGGGTTTTGTTATAGGGGTGACTTTAAAATGATTTTTCTCCAGATTTCTACAGTAAAATGCCACCAAAATGATACCAGAGGTAGAGTGAGACACCAGGAACAATATGCAAAAAGAATGAGGATAACACCTATGAAGGAATTGATGTGACCTAAGGTCAAAGGTCAGCATACTGTAACTGGGTTATGATATAGGGGTGACTTTAAAATGATTTTTCTCCAAATTTCTACAGTAAAATGTATGAACGTACCCATGTATGAACCCATGTATGAACATACCCATGTATGAACCCATGTATGAACCCATGTATGAACTCATGTATGAACCCATGTATGAACCCATGTATGAACATACCCATGTATGAACCCATGTATGAACGTACCCATGTATGAACCCATGTATGAACCCATGTATGAACCCATGTATGAACGTACCCATGTATGAACCCATGTATGAACCCATGTATGAACGTACCCATGTATGAACCCATGTATGAACCCATGTATGAACCCATGTATGAACCTATGTATGAACGTACCCATGTATGAACGTACCCATGTATGAACCCATGTATGAACCCATGTATGAACCCATGTATGAACCCATGTATGAACGTACCCATGTATGAACGTACCCATGTATGAACCCATGTATGAACCCATGTATGAACCCATGTATGAACGTACCCATGTATGAACGTACCTATGTATGAACCCATGTATGAACCCATGTATGAACCATGTATGAACCCATGTATGAACGTACCCATGTATGAACCCATGTATGAACCCATGTATGAACCCATGTATGAACCTATGTATGAACGTACCCATGTATGAACGTACCCATGTATGAACCCATGTATGAACCCATGTATGAACCCATGTATGAACCCATGTATGAACGTACCCATGTATGAACGTACCTATGTATGAACCCATGTATGAACCCATGTATGAACCATGTATGAACCCATGTATGAACGTACCCATGTATGAACCCATGTATGAACCCATGTATGAACCCATGTATAAACCCATGTATGAACCCATGTATGAACCCATGTATGAACCCATGTATAAACCCATGTATGAACGTACCCATGTATGAACCCATGTATGAACCCATGTATGAACCCATGTATGAACGTACCCATGTATGAACCCATGTATGAACATACCCATGTATGAACGTACCCATGTATGAACCCATGTATGAACGTACCCATGTATGAACCCATGTATGAACCCATGTATGAACATACCCCATGTATGAACGTACCCATGTATGAACCCATGTATGAACCCATGTATGAACGTACCTATGTATGAACCCATGTATGAACCCATGTATGAACCCATGTATGAACCCATGTATGAACGTACCCATGTATGAACCCATGTATGAACCCATGTATGAACGTACCCATGTATGAACCCATGTATGAACCCATGTATGAACCCATGTATGAACCCATGTATGAACCCATGTATGAACGTACCCATGTATGAACTCATGTATGAACCCATGTATGAACCCATGTATGAACGTACCCATGTATGAACCCATGTATGAACCCATGTATGAACCCATGTATGAACATACCCATGTATGAACCCATGTATGAACCCATGTATGAACGTACCCATGTATGAACTCATGTATGAACCCATGTATGAACCCATGTATGAACCCATGTATGAACCCATGTATGAACGTACCCATGTATGAACCCATGTATGAACCCATGTATGAACGTACCCATGTATGAACCCATGTATGAACCCATGTATGAACTCATGTATGAACCCATGTATGAACGTACCCATGTATGAACCCATGTATGAACATACCCATGTATGAACCCATGTATGAACCCATGTATGAACCCATGTATGAACTCATGTATGAACCCATGTATGAACCCATGTATGAACCCATGTATGAACCCATGTATGAACGTACCCATGTATGAACCCATTTATGAACGTACCCATGTAGGAACCCATGTATGAACCCATGTATGAACGTACCCATGTAGGAACCCATGTATGAACCCATGTAGGAACCCATGTATGAACCCATGTATGAACCCATGTATGAACGTACCCATGTATGAACGTACCCATGTATGAACCCATGTATAAACCCATGTATGAACCTAAGGTCAAAGGTCAGCATACAGTGAGTGGGATTGAGTCATTATGGATGAGATTTTTTAAATGATTTTTCTCCAGATTTCTACAGTAAAATGCCACCAAAATGATACCAGAGGTAGAGTGGGACCCCAGGAACAATATGCAAAAGGAATGAGAAACACACCTATGAAGGAATTGATGTGACCTAAGGTCAAATGTCAGCATACTGTAACTGGGTTGTGTTATAGGGGTGACTTTAAAATGATTTTTCTCCAAATTTCTACAGTAAAATGCCACCAAAATGATACCAGAGGTAGAGTGAGATGTCAGGAACAATATGCAAAAGGAATGAGAAACACACCTATGAAGGAATTGATGTGACCTAAGGTCAAAGGTCAGCATACTGTAACTGGGTAATGATATAGGGGTGACGTTAAAATGATTTTTCTCCAAATTTCTACAGTAAAATGCCACCAAAATGATACCAGAGGTAGAGTGAGACACCAGGAACAATATGCAAAAGGAATGAGGATGACACCTATGAAGGAATTGATGTGACCTAAGGTCAAAGGTCAGCATACTGTAACTAGGTTGTGTTATAGGGGTGATTTTAAAATGATTTTTCTCCAGATTTCTACAGTAAAATGCCACCAAAATGATACCAGAGGTAGAGTGAGACACCAGGAACAATATGCAAAAGGAATGAGGATGACACCTATGAAGGAATTGATGTGACCTAAGGTCAAAGGTCAGCATATTGTAACTGGGTTTTGATATAGGGGTGACTTTAAAATGATTTTTCTCCAAATTTCTACAGTAAAATGCCACCAAAATGATACCAGAGGTAGAGTGAGATGTCAGGAACATAATGCAAAAGGAATGAGGATGACACCTATGAAGGAATTGATGTGACCTAAGGTCAAATGTCAGCATACTGTAACTGGGTTATGATATAGGGGTGACTTTAAAATGATTTTTCTCCAAATTTCTACAGTACAATGCCACCAAAATGATACCAGAGGTAGAGTGAGACACCAGGAACAATATGCAAAAGGAATGAGGATGACACCTATGAAGGAATTGATGTGACCTAAGGTCAAATGTCAGCATACTGTAACTGGGTTATGATATAGGGGTGACTTTAAAATGATTTTTCTCCAAATTTCTACAGTACAATGCCACCAAAATGATACCAGAGGTAGAGTGAGACACCAGGAACAATATGCAAAAGGAATGAGGATGACGCCTATGAAGGAATTGATGTGACCTAAGGTCAAAGGTCAGCATACTGTAACTGGGTTTTGTTATAGGGGTGACTTTAAAATGATTTTTCTCCAGATTTCTACAGTAAAATGCCACCAAAATGATACCAGAGGTAGAGTGAGACACCAGGAACAATATGCAAAAAGAATGAGGATAACACCTATGAAGGAATTGATGTGACCTAAGGTCAAAGGTCAGCATACTGTAACTGGGTTATGATATAGGGGTGACTTTAAAATGATTTTTCTCCAAATTTCTACAGTAAAATGTATGAACGTACCCATGTATGAACCCATGTATGAACATACCCATGTATGAACCCATGTATGAACCCATGTATGAACTCATGTATGAACCCATGTATGAACCCATGTATGAACATACCCATGTATGAACCCATGTATGAACGTACCCATGTATGAACCCATGTATGAACCCATGTATGAACCCATGTATGAACGTACCCATGTATGAACCCATGTATGAACCCATGTATGAACGTACCCATGTATGAACCCATGTATGAACCCATGTATGAACCCATGTATGAACCTATGTATGAACGTACCCATGTATGAACGTACCCATGTATGAACCCATGTATGAACCCATGTATGAACCCATGTATGAACCCATGTATGAACGTACCCATGTATGAACGTACCCATGTATGAACCCATGTATGAACCCATGTATGAACCCATGTATGAACGTACCCATGTATGAACGTACCTATGTATGAACCCATGTATGAACCCATGTATGAACCATGTATGAACCCATGTATGAACGTACCCATGTATGAACCCATGTATGAACCCATGTATGAACCCATGTATGAACCTATGTATGAACGTACCCATGTATGAACGTACCCATGTATGAACCCATGTATGAACCCATGTATGAACCCATGTATGAACCCATGTATGAACGTACCCATGTATGAACGTACCTATGTATGAACCCATGTATGAACCCATGTATGAACCATGTATGAACCCATGTATGAACGTACCCATGTATGAACCCATGTATGAACCCATGTATGAACCCATGTATAAACCCATGTATGAACCCATGTATGAACCCATGTATGAACCCATGTATAAACCCATGTATGAACGTACCCATGTATGAACCCATGTATGAACCCATGTATGAACCCATGTATGAACGTACCCATGTATGAACCCATGTATGAACATACCCATGTATGAACGTACCCATGTATGAACCCATGTATGAACGTACCCATGTATGAACCCATGTATGAACCCATGTATGAACATACCCATGTATGAACGTACCCATGTATGAACCCATGTATGAACCCATGTATGAACGTACCTATGTATGAACCCATGTATGAACCCATGTATGAACCCATGTATGAACCCATGTATGAACGTACCCATGTATGAACCCATGTATGAACCCATGTATGAACGTACCCATGTATGAACCCATGTATGAACCCATGTATGAACCCATGTATGAACCCATGTATGAACCCATGTATGAACGTACCCATGTATGAACTCATGTATGAACCCATGTATGAACCCATGTATGAACATACCCATGTATGAACCCATGTATGAACCCATGTATGAACCCATGTATGAACCCATGTATGAACGTACCCATGTATGAACCCATGTATGAACCCATGTATGAACGTACCCATGTATGAACCCATGTATGAACCCATGTATGAACCCATGTATGAACCCATGTATGAACGTACCCATGTATGAACTCATGTATGAACCCATGTATGAACCCATGTATGAACCCATGTATGAACGTACCCATGTATGAACCCATGTATGAACATACCCATGTATGAACCCATGTATGAACCCATGTATGAACGTACCCATGTATGAACTCATGTATGAACCCATGTATGAACCCATGTATGAACATACCCATGTATGAACCCATGTATGAACGTACCCATGTATGAACCCATGTATGAACCCATGTATGAACCCATGTATGAACCCATGTATGAACCCATGTATGAACTCATGTATGAACCCATGTATGAACGTACCCATGTATGAACCCATGTATGAACATACCCATGTATGAACCCATGTATGAACCCATGTATGAACCCATGTATGAACTCATGTATGAACCCATGTATGAACCCATGTATGAACCCATGTATGAACCCATGTATGAACCCATTTATGAACGTACCCATGTAGGAACCCATGTATGAACCCATGTATGAACGTACCCATGTATGAACGTACCCATGTATGAACCCATGTATAAACCCATGTATGAACGTGAGATGTCCGGAACAATATGCAAAAGGAATGAGGATGACACCTATGAAGGAATTTATGTGACCTAAGGTCAAAGGTCAGCATACAGTGAGTGGGATTGAGTCATTATGGATGAGATTTTTTTAATTATTTTTCTCCAGATTTCTACAGTAAAATGCCACCAAATTGATACCAGAGGTAGAGTGAGACCCCAGGAACAATATGCAAAAGGAATGAGGATGACACCTATGAAGGAATTGATGTGACCTAAGGTCAAATGTCAGCATACTGTAACTGGGTTGTGTTATAGGGGTGACTTTAAAATGATTTTTCTCCAAATTTCTACAGTAAAATGCCACCAAAATGATACCAGAGGTAGAGTGAGATGTCAGGAACATAATGCAAAAGGAATGAGGATGACACCTATGAAGGAATTGATGTGACCTAAGGTCAAATGTCAGCATACTGTAACTAGGTTGTGTTATAGGGGTGATTTTAAAATGATTTTTCTCCAGATTTCTACAGTAAAATGCCACCAAAATGATACCAGAGGTAGAGGGAGATGTCAGGGACAGTATGTAAAAGGAATGAGGATGACACCTATGAAGGAATTGATGTGACCTAAGGTCAAAGGTCAGCATACTGTAACTGGGTTTTGTTATAGGGGTGACTTTAAAATGATTTTTCTCCAAATTTCTACAGTAAAATGCCACCAAAATGATACCAGAGGTAGAGTGAGACACCAGGAACAATATGCAAAAAGAATGAGGATGACACCTATGAAGGAATTGATGTGACCTAAGGTCAAAGGTCAGCATACTGTAACTGGGTTATGATATAGGGGTGACTTTAAAATGATTTTTCTCCAAATTTCTACAGTAAAATGTATGAACGTACCCATGTATGAACCCATGTATGAACCCATGTATGAACCCATGTATGAACCTATGTATGAACGTACCCATGTATGAACGTACCCATGTATGAACCCATGTATGAACCCATGTATGAACCCATGTATGAACGTACCCATGTATGAACCCATGTATGAACCCATGTATGAACATACCCATGTATGAACGTACCCATGTATGAACCCATGTATGAACGTACCCATGTATGAACCCATGTATGAACATACCCATGTATGAACGTACCCATGTATGAACCCATGTATGAACCCATGTATGAACGTACCCATGTATGAACCCATGTATGAACCCATGTATGAACCCATGTATGAACGTACTCATGTATGAACCCATGTATGAACCCATGTATGAACGTACCCATGTATGAACCCATGTATGAACATACCCATGTATGAACCCATGTATGAACCCATGTAT
This sequence comes from Decapterus maruadsi, assembly GCA_030347415.2. NCBI lineage: Eukaryota > Metazoa > Chordata > Actinopteri > Carangiformes > Carangidae > Decapterus > Decapterus maruadsi. The sequence goes on from CM064900.1 coordinate 36,175,574, forward strand.
GAACGTACCCATGTATGAACCCATGTATGAACATACCCATGTATGAACCCATGTATGAACGTACCCATGTATGAACTCATGTATGAACCCATGTATGAACCCATGTATGAACGTACCCATGTATGAACCCATGTATGAACCCATGTATGAACGTACCCATGTATGAACCCATGTATGAACCCATGTATGAACGTACCCATGTATGAACCCATGTATTAACCCATGTATGAACGTACCCATGTATGAACCCATGTATTAACCCATGTATGAACGTACCCATGTATGAACCCATGTATGAACCCATGTATGAACGTACCCATGTATGAACCCATGTATGAACCCATGTATGAACCCATGTATGAACATACCCATGTATGAACCCATGTATGAACCCATGTATGAACGTACCCATGTATGAACTCATGTATGAACCCATGTATGAACGTACCCATGTATGAACCCATGTATGAACTTACCCATGTATGAACTCATGTATGAACGTACCCATGTATGAACCCATGTATGAACGTACCCATGTATGAACCCATGTATGAACCCATGTATGAACGTACCCATGTATGAACCCATGTATGAACCCATGTATGAACGTACCCATGTATGAACCCATGTATGAACGTACCCATGTATGAACGTACCCATGTATGAACGTACCCATGTATGAACCCATGTATGAACCCATGTATGAACGTACCCATGTATGAACCCATGTATGAACCCATGTATGAACCCATGTATGAACGTACCCATGTATGAACCCATGTATGAACCCATGTATGAACATACCCATGTATGAACCCATGTATGAACCCATGTATGAACATACCCATGTATGAACCCATGTATGAACCCATGTATGAACCCATGTATGAACATACCCATGTATGAACCCATGTATGAACCCATGTATGAACCCATGTATGAACGTACCCATGTATGAACTCATGTATGAACCCATGTATGAACCCATGTATGAACGTACCCATGTATGAACCCATGTATGAACCCATGTATGAACTTACCCATGTATGAACCCATGTATGAACCCATGTATGAACGTACCCATGTATGAACCCATGTATAAACCCATGTATGAACGTACCCATGTATGAACCCATGTATGAACCCATGTATGAACCCATGTATGAACCCATGTATGAACCCATGTATGAACATACCCATGTATGAACCCATGTATGAACCCATGTATGAACGTACCCATGTATGAACTCATGTATGAACCCATGTATGAACCCATGTATGAACGTACCCATGTATGAACCCATGTATGAACATACCCATGTATGAACCCATGTATGAACCCATGTATGAACGTACCCATGTATGAACTCATGTATGAACCCATGTATGAACATACCCATGTATGAACCCATGTATGAACGTACCCATGTATGAACCCATGTATGAACCCATGTATGAACGTACCCATGTATGAACCCATGTATGAACCCATGTATGAACGTACCCATGTATGAACCCATGTATGAACCCATGTATGAACCCATGTATGAACATACCCATGTATGAACCCATGTATGAACCCATGTATGAACGTACCCATGTATGAACTCATGTATGAACCCATGTATGAACCCATGTATGAACCCATGTATGAACCCATGTATGAACGTACCCATGTATGAACCCATGTATGAACCCATGTATGAACGTACCCATGTATGAACCCATGTATGAACCCATGTATGAACTCATGTATGAACCCATGTATGAACGTACCCATGTATGAACCCATGTATGAACATACCCATGTATGAACCCATGTATGAACCCATGTATGAACCCATGTATGAACTCATGTATGAACCCATGTATGAACCCATGTATGAACCCATGTATGAACCCATGTATGAACGTACCCATGTATGAACCCATTTATGAACGTACCCATGTAGGAACCCATGTATGAACCCATGTATGAACGTACCCATGTAGGAACCCATGTATGAACCCATGTAGGAACCCATGTATGAACCCATGTATGAACCCATGTATGAACGTACCCATGTATGAACGTACCCATGTATGAACCCATGTATAAACCCATGTATGAACCTAAGGTCAAAGGTCAGCATACAGTGAGTGGGATTGAGTCATTATGGATGAGATTTTTTAAATGATTTTTCTCCAGATTTCTACAGTAAAATGCCACCAAAATGATACCAGAGGTAGAGTGGGACCCCAGGAACAATATGCAAAAGGAATGAGAAACACACCTATGAAGGAATTGATGTGACCTAAGGTCAAATGTCAGCATACTGTAACTGGGTTGTGTTATAGGGGTGACTTTAAAATGATTTTTCTCCAAATTTCTACAGTAAAATGCCACCAAAATGATACCAGAGGTAGAGTGAGATGTCAGGAACAATATGCAAAAGGAATGAGAAACACACCTATGAAGGAATTGATGTGACCTAAGGTCAAAGGTCAGCATACTGTAACTGGGTAATGATATAGGGGTGACGTTAAAATGATTTTTCTCCAAATTTCTACAGTAAAATGCCACCAAAATGATACCAGAGGTAGAGTGAGACACCAGGAACAATATGCAAAAGGAATGAGGATGACACCTATGAAGGAATTGATGTGACCTAAGGTCAAAGGTCAGCATACTGTAACTAGGTTGTGTTATAGGGGTGATTTTAAAATGATTTTTCTCCAGATTTCTACAGTAAAATGCCACCAAAATGATACCAGAGGTAGAGTAAGACACCAGGAACAATATGCAAAAGGAATGAGGATGACACCTATGAAGGAATTGATGTGACCTAAGGTCAAAGGTCAGCATATTGTAACTGGGTTTTGATATAGGGGTGACTTTAAAATGATTTTTCTCCAAATTTCTACAGTAAAATGCCACCAAAATGATACCAGAGGTAGAGTGAGATGTCAGGAACATAATGCAAAAGGAATGAGGATGACACCTATGAAGGAATTGATGTGACCTAAGGTCAAATGTCAGCATACTGTAACTGGGTTATGATATAGGGGTGACTTTAAAATGATTTTTCTCCAAATTTCTACAGTACAATGCCACCAAAATGATACCAGAGGTAGAGTGAGACACCAGGAACAATATGCAAAAGGAATGAGGATGACACCTATGAAGGAATTGATGTGACCTAAGGTCAAAGGTCAGCATACTGTAACTGGGTTTTGTTATAGGGGTGACTTTAAAATGATTTTTCTCCAGATTTCTACAGTAAAATGCCACCAAAATGATACCAGAGGTAGAGTGAGACACCAGGAACAATATGCAAAAAGAATGAGGATAACACCTATGAAGGAATTGATGTGACCTAAGGTCAAAGGTCAGCATACTGTAACTGGGTTATGATATAGGGGTGACTTTAAAATGATTTTTCTCCAAATTTCTACAGTAAAATGTATGAACGTACCCATGTATGAACCCATGTATGAACATACCCATGTATGAACCCATGTATGAACCCATGTATGAACTCATGTATGAACCCATGTATGAACCCATGTATGAACATACCCATGTATGAACCCATGTATGAACGTACCCATGTATGAACCCATGTATGAACCCATGTATGAACGTACCCATGTATGAACCCATGTATGAACCCATGTATGAACCCATGTATGAACCTATGTATGAACGTACCCATGTATGAACGTACCCATGTATGAACCCATGTATGAACCCATGTATGAACCCATGTATGAACCCATGTATGAACGTACCCATGTATGAACGTACCCATGTATGAACCCATGTATGAACCCATGTATGAACCCATGTATGAACGTACCCATGTATGAACGTACCTATGTATGAACCCATGTATGAACCCATGTATGAACCATGTATGAACCCATGTATGAACGTACCCATGTATGAACCCATGTATGAACCCATGTATGAACCCATGTATGAACCTATGTATGAACGTACCCATGTATGAACGTACCCATGTATGAACCCATGTATGAACCCATGTATGAACCCATGTATGAACCCATGTATGAACGTACCCATGTATGAACGTACCTATGTATGAACCCATGTATGAACCCATGTATGAACCATGTATGAACCCATGTATGAACGTACCCATGTATGAACCCATGTATGAACCCATGTATGAACCCATGTATAAACCCATGTATGAACGTACCCATGTATGAACCCATGTATGAACCCATGTATGAACCCATGTATGAACGTACCCATGTATGAACCCATGTATGAACATACCCATGTATGAACGTACCCATGTATGAACCCATGTATGAACGTACCCATGTATGAACCCATGTATGAACCCATGTATGAACCTACCCATGTATGAACGTACCCATGTATGAACCCATGTATGAACCCATGTATGAACCCATGTATGAACCCATGTATGAACCCATGTATGAACCCATGTATGAACCCATGTATGAACCCATGTATGAACCCATGTATGAACCCATGTATGAACCCATGTATGAACCCATGTATGAACGTACCCATGTATGAACCCATGTATGAACCCATGTATGAACCCATGTATGAACCCATGTATGAACCCATGTATGAACGTACCCATGTATGAACCCATGTATGAACCCATGTATGAACCCATGTATGAACGTACCCATGTATGAACCCATGTATGAACCCATGTATGAACCCATGTATGAACCCATGTATGAACCCATGTATGAACCCATGTATGAACCCATGTATGAACCCATGTATGAACCCATGTATGAACCCATGTATGAACCCATGTATGAACCCATGTATGAACCCATGTATGAACCCATGTATGAACCCATGTATGAACCCATGTATGAACCCATGTATGAACTCATGTATGAACCCATGTATGAACCCATGTATGAACTCATGTATGAACCCATGTATGAACCCATGTATGAACGTACCCATGTATGAACGTACTCATGTATGAACCCATGTATGAACCCATGTATGAACGTACCCATGTATGAACTCATGTATGAACCCATGTATGAACCCATGTATGAACATACCCATGTATGAACCCATGTATGAACGTACCCATGTATGAACCCATGTATGAACCCATGTATGAACCCATGTATGAACCCATGTATGAACCCATGTATGAACCCATGTATGAACTCATGTATGAACCCATGTATGAACGTACCCATGTATGAACCCATGTATGAACATACCCATGTATGAACCCATGTATGAACCCATGTATGAACCCATGTATGAACTCATGTATGAACCCATGTATGAACCCATGTATGAACCCATGTATGAACCCATGTATGAACGTACCCATGTATGAACCCATTTATGAACGTACCCATGTAGGAACCCATGTATGAACCCATGTATGAACGTACCCATGTATGAACGTACCCATGTATGAACCCATGTATAAACCCATGTATGAACGTGAGATGTCCGGAACAATATGCAAAAGGAATGAGGATGACACCTATGAAGGAATTTATGTGACCTAAGGTCAAAGGTCAGCATACAGTGAGTGGGATTGAGTCATTATGGATGAGATTTTTTTAATTATTTTTCTCCAGATTTCTACAGTAAAATGCCACCAAATTGATACCAGAGGTAGAGTGAGACCCCAGGAACAATATGCAAAAGGAATGAGGATGACACCTATGAAGGAATTGATGTGACCTAAGGTCAAATGTCAGCATACTGTAACTGGGTTGTGTTATAGGGGTGACTTTAAAATGATTTTTCTCCAAATTTCTACAGTAAAATGCCACCAAAATGATACCAGAGGTAGAGTGAGATGTCAGGAACATAATGCAAAAGGAATGAGGATGACACCTATGAAGGAATTGATGTGACCTAAGGTCAAAGGTCAGCATACTGTAACTGGGTTTTGTTATAGGGGTGACTTTAAAATGATTTTTCTCCAAATTTCTACAGTAAAATGCCACCAAAATGATACCAGAGGTAGAGTGAGACACCAGGAACAATATGCAAAAGGAATGAGGATGACACCTATGAAGGAATTGATGTGACCTAAGGTCAAAGGTCAGCATACTGTAACTAGGTTGTGTTATAGGGGTGATTTTAAAATGATTTTTCTCCAGATTTCTACAGTAAAATGCCACCAAAATGATACCAGAGGTAGAGTGAGACACCAGGAACAATATGCAAAAGGAATGAGGATGACACCTATGAAGGAATTGATGTGACCTAAGGTCAAAGGTCAGCATACTGTAACTGGGTTTTGTTATAGGGGTGACTTTAAAATGATTTTTCTCCAAATTTCTACAGTAAAATGCCACCAAAATGATACCAGAGGTAGAGTGAGACACCAGGAACAATATGCAAAAAGAATGAGGATGACACCTATGAAGGAATTGATGTGACCTAAGGTCAAAGGTCAGCATACTGTAACTGGGTTATGATATAGGGGTGACTTTAAAATGATTTTTCTCCAAATTTCTACAGTAAAATGTATGAACGTACCCATGTATGAACCCATGTATGAACCCATGTATGAACCCATGTATGAACCTATGTATGAACGTACCCATGTATGAACGTACCCATGTATGAACCCATGTATGAACATACCCATGTATGAACGTACCCATGTATGAACCCATGTATGAACGTACCCATGTATGAACCCATGTATGAACGTACCCATGTATGAACCCATGTATGAACCCATGTATGAACCCATGTATGAACGTACCCATGTATGAACCCATGTATGGACCCATGTATGAACATACCCATGTATGAACGTACCCATGTATGAACCCATGTATGAACGTACCCATGTATGAACCCATGTATGAACATACCCATGTATGAACGTACCCATGTATGAACCCATGTATGAACCCATGTATGAACGTACCCATGTATGAACCCATGTATGAACCCATGTATGAACCCATGTATGAACGTACTCATGTATGAACCCATGTATGAACCCATGTATGAACGTACCCATGTATGAACCCATGTATGAACATACCCATGTATGAACCCATGTATGAACCCATGTATGAACGTACCCATGTATGAACTCATGTATGAACCCATGTATGAACCCATGTATGAACGTACCCATGTATGAACCCATGTATGAACCCATGTATGAACGTACCCATGTATGAACCCATGTATGAACCCATGTATGAACCCATGTATGAACCCATGTATGAACATACCCATGTATGAACCCATGTATGAACCCATGTATGAACGTACCCATGTATGAACTCATGTATGAACCCATGTATGAACCCATGTTTGAACCCATGTATGAACCCATGTATGAACGTACCCATGTATGAACCCATGTATGAACATACCCATGTATGAACCCATGTATGAACCCATGTATGAACGTACCCATGTATGAACTCATGTATGAACCCATGTATGAACCCATGTATGAACATACCCATGTATGAACGTACCCATGTATGAACCCATGTATGAACCCATGTATGAACCCATGTATGAACCCATGTATGAACTCATGTATGAACCCATGTATGAACGTACCCATGTATGAACCCATGTATGAACATACCCATGTATGAACCCATGTATGAACCCATGTATGAACCCATGTATGAACTCATGTATGAACCCATGTATGAACCCATGTATGAACCCATGTATGAACCCATGTATGAACGTACCCATGTATGAACCCATTTATGAACGTACCCATGTAGGAACCCATGTATGAACCCATGTATGAACGTACCCATGTATGAACCCATTTATGAACGTACCCATGTAGGAACCCATGTATGAACCCATTTATGAACGTACCCATGTATGAACCCATGTAGGAACCCATGTATGAACCCATGTATGAACCCATGTATGAACGTACCCATGTATGAACGTACCCATGTATAAACCCATGTATAAACCCATGTATGGACGTGGGATGTCCGGAACAATATGCAAAAGGAATGATGATGACACCTATGAAGGAATTTATGTGACCTAAGGTCAAAGGTCAGCATACAGTGAGTGGGATTGAGTCATTATGGATGAGATTTTTTAAATGACTTTTCTCCAGATTTCTACAGTAAAATGCCACCAAAATGATACCAGAGGTAGAGTGAGACGCCAGGAACAATATGCAAAAGGAATGAGAAACACACCTATGAAGGAATTGATGTGACCTAAGGTCAAATGTCAGCATACTGTAACTGGGTTGTGTTATAGGGGTGACTTTAAAATGATTTTTCTCCAAATTTCTACAGTAAAATGCCACCAAAATGATACCAGAGGTAGAGTGAGATGTCAGGAACAATATGCAAAAGGAATGAGAAACACACCTATGAAGGAATTGATGTGACCTAAGGTCAAAGGTCAGCATACTGTAACTGGGTAATGATATAGGGGTGACTTTAAAATGATTTTTCTCCAAATTTCTACAGTAAAATGCCACCAAAATGATACCAGAGGTAGAGTGAGACGCCAGGAACAATATGCAAAAGGAATGAGGATGACACCTATGAAGGAATTGATGTGACCTGAGGTCAAAGGTCAGCATACTGTAACTAGGTTGTGTTATAGGGGTGATTTTAAAATGATTTTTCTCCAGATTTCTACAGTAAAATGCCACCAAAATGATACCAGAGGTAGAGTGAGACACCAGGAACAATATGCAAAAGGAATGAGGATGACACCTATGAAGGAATTGATGTGACCTAAGGTCAAAGGTCAGCATACTGTAACTGGGTTTTGTTATAGGGGTGACTTTAAAATGATTTTTCTCCAAATTTCTACAGTAAAATGCCACCAAAATGATACCAGAGGTAGAGTGAGACACCAGGAACAATATGCAAAAAGAATGAGGATGACACCTATGAAGGAATTGATGTGACCTAAGGTCAAAGGTCAGCATACTGTAACTGGGTTATGATATAGGGGTGACTTTAAAATGATTTTTCTCCAAATTTCTACAGTAAAATGTATGAACGTACCCATGTATGAACCCATGTATGAACCCATGTATGAACCCATGTATGAACCTATGTATGAACGTACCCATGTATGAACGTACCCATGTATGAACCCATGTATGAACATACCCATGTATGAACGTACCCATGTATGAACCCATGTATGAACGTACCCATGTATGAACCCATGTATGAACGTACCCATGTATGAACCCATGTATGAACCCATGTATGAACCCATGTATGAACGTACCCATGTATGAACCCATGTATGAACCCATGTATGAACATACCCATGTATGAACGTACCCATGTATGAACCCATGTATGAACGTACCCATGTATGAACCCATGTATGAACATACCCATGTATGAACGTACCCATGTATGAACCCATGTATGAACCCATGTATGAACGTACCCATGTATGAACCCATGTATGAACCCATGTATGAACCCATGTATGAACGTACTCATGTATGAACCCATGTATGAACCCATGTATGAACGTACCCATGTATGAACCCATGTATGAACATACCCATGTATGAACCCATGTATGAACCCATGTATGAACGTACCCATGTATGAACTCATGTATGAACCCATGTATGAACCCATGTATGAACGTACCCATGTATGAACCCATGTATGAACGTACCCATGTATGAACCCATGTATGAACCCATGTATGAACCCATGTATGAACCCATGTATGAACATACCCATGTATGAACCCATGTATGAACCCATGTATGAACGTACCCATGTATGAACTCATGTATGAACCCATGTATGAACCCATGTTTGAACCCATGTATGAACCCATGTATGAACGTACCCATGTATGAACCCATGTATGAACATACCCATGTATGAACCCATGTATGAACCCATGTATGAACGTACCCATGTATGAACTCATGTATGAACCCATGTATGAACCCATGTATGAACATACCCATGTATGAACGTACCCATGTATGAACCCATGTATGAACCCATGTATGAACCCATGTATGAACCCATGTATGAACTCATGTATGAACCCATGTATGAACGTACCCATGTATGAACCCATGTATGAACATACCCATGTATGAACCCATGTATGAACCCATGTATGAACCCATGTATGAACTCATGTATGAACCCATGTATGAACCCATGTATGAACCCATGTATGAACCCATGTATGAACGTACCCATGTATGAACCCATTTATGAACGTACCCATGTAGGAACCCATGTATGAACCCATGTATGAACGTACCCATGTATGAACCCATTTATGAACGTACCCATGTAGGAACCCATGTATGAACCCATTTATGAACGTACCCATGTATGAACCCATGTAGGAACCCATGTATGAACCCATGTATGAACCCATGTATGAACGTACCCATGTATGAACGTACCCATGTATAAACCCATGTATAAACCCATGTATGGACGTGGGATGTCCGGAACAATATGCAAAAGGAATGATGATGACACCTATGAAGGAATTTATGTGACCTAAGGTCAAAGGTCAGCATACAGTGAGTGGGATTGAGTCATTATGGATGAGATTTTTTAAATGACTTTTCTCCAGATTTCTACAGTAAAATGCCACCAAAATGATACCAGAGGTAGAGTGAGATGTCAGGAACAATATGCAAAAGGAATGAGAAACACACCTATGAAGGAATTGATGTGACCTAAGGTCAAAGGTCAGCATACTGTAACTGGGTAATGATATAGGGGTGACTTTAAAATGATTTTTCTCCAAATTTCTACAGTAAAATGCCACCAAAATGATACCAGAGGTAGAGTGAGACGCCAGGAACAATATGCAAAAGGAATGAGGATGACACCTATGAAGGAATTGATGTGACCTGAGGTCAAAGGTCAGCATACTGTAACTAGGTTGTGTTATAGGGGTGACTTTAAAATGATTTTTCTCCAGATTTCTACAGTAAAATGCCACCAAAATGATACCAGAGGTAGAGTGAGACACCAGGAACAATATGCAAAAGGAATGAGGATGACACCTATGAAGGAATTGATGTGACCTAAGGTCAAAGGTCAGCATATTGTAACTGGGTTTTGATATAGGGGTGACTTTAAAATGATTTTTCTCCAGATTTCTACAGTAAAATGCCACCAAAATGATACCAGAGGTAGAGTGAGACACCAGGAACAATATGCAAAAGGATGAGGATGACACCTATGAAGGAATTGATGTGACCTGAGGTCAAAGGTCAGCATACTGTAACTAGGTTGTGTTATAGGGGTGACTTTAAAATGATTTTTCTCCAGATTTCTACAGTAAAATGCCACCAAAATGATACCAGAGGTAGAGTGAGACACCAGGAACAATATGCAAAAGGAATGAGGATGACACCTATGAAGGAATTGATGTGACCTAAGGTCAAAGGTCAGCATACTGTAACTGGGTTTTGTTATAGGGGTGACTTTAAAATGATTTTTCTCCAGATTTCTACAGTAAAATGCCACCAAAATGATACCAGAGGTAGAGTGAGACACCAGGAACAATATGCAAAAAGAATGAGGATGACACCTATGAAGGAATTGATGTGACCTAAGGTCAAAGGTCAGCATACTGTAACTGGGTTATGATATAGGGGTGACTTTAAAATGATTTTTCTCCAAATTTCTACAGTAAAATGTATGAACGTACCCATGTATAAACCCATGTATGAACCCATGTATGAACCCATGTATGAACCCATGTATGAACCCATGTATGAACCCATGTATGAATCCATGTATGAACGTACCCATGTATGAACGTACCCATGTATGAACGTACCTATGTATGAACCCATGTATGAACCCATGTATGAACCATGTATGAACCCATGTATGAACCCATGTATGAACCCATGTATGAACGTACCCATGTATGAACCCATGTATGAACCCATGTATGAACATACCCATGTATGAACGTACCCATGTATGAACCCATGTATGAACCCATGTACGAACATACCCATGTATGAACGTACCCATGTATGAACCCATGTATGAACCCATGTATGAACGTACCCATGTATGAACCCATGTATGAACCCATGTATGAACCCATGTATGAACGTACCCATGTATGAACCCATGTATGAACCCATGTATGAACCCATGTATGAACCCATGTATGAACGTACCCATGTATGAACCCATGTATGAACCCATGTATGAACCCATGTATGAACGTACCCATGTATGAACTCATGTATGAACCCATGTATGAACCCATGTATGAACCCATGTATGAACATACCCATGTATGAACCCATGTATGAACGTACCCATGTATGAACCCATGTATGAACCCATGTATGAACCCATGTATGAATGTACCCATGTATGAACCCATGTATGAACGTACCCATGTATGAACCCATGTATGAACCCATGTATGAACCCATGTATGAACATACCCATGTATGAACCCATGTATGAACCCATGTATGAACGTACCCATGTATGAACCCATGTATGAACCCATGTATAAACCCATGTATGAACGTGAGATGTCCGGAACAATATGCAAAAGGAATGATGATGACACCTATGAAGGAATTTATGTGACCTAAGGTCAAAGGTCAGCATACAGTGAGTGGGATTGAGTCATTATGGATGAGATTTTTTAAATGATTTTTCTCCAGATTTCTACAGTAAAATGCCACCAAATTGATACCAGAGGTAGAGTGAGACCCCAGGAACAATATGCAAAAGGAATGAGGATGACACCTATGAAGGAATTGATGTGACCTAAGGTCAAATGTCAGCATACTGTAATTGGGTTGTGTTATAGGGGTGACTTTAAAATGATTTTTCTCCAAATTTCTACAGTAAAATGCCACCAAAATGATACCAGAGGTAGAGTGAGATGTCAGGAACAATATGCAAAAGGAATGAGAAACACACCTATGAAGGAATTGATGTGACCTAAGGTCAAAGGTCAGCATACTGTAACTGGGTAATGATATAGGGGTGACTTTAAAATTATTTTTCTCCAAATTTCTACAGTAAAATGCCACCAAAATGATACCAGAGGTAGAGTGAGATGTCAGGAACAATATGCAAAAGGAATGAGAAACACACCTATGAAGGAATTGATGTGACCTAAGGTCAAAGGTCAGCATACTGTAACTAGGTTGTGTTATAGGGGTGATTTTAAAATGATTTTTCTCCAGATTTCTACAGTAAAATGCCACCAAAATGATACCAGAGGTAGAGTGAGACACCAGGAACAATATGCAAAAGGAATGAGGATGACACCTATGAAGGAATTGATGTGACCTAAGGTCAAAGGTCAGCATATTGTAACTGGGTTTTGATATAGGGGTGACTTTAAAATGATTTTTCTCCAAATTTCTACAGTAAAATGCCACCAAAATGATACCAGAGGTAGAGTGAGATGTCAGGAACATAATGTAAAAGGAATGAGGATGACACCTATGAAGGAATTGATGTGACCTAAGGTCAAAGGTCAGCATACTGTAACTAGGTTGTGTTATAGGGGTGATTTTAAAATGATTTTTCTCCAGATTTCTACAGTAAAATGCCACCAAAATGATACCAGAGGTAGAGTGAGCTGTCAGGAACAGTATGTAAAAGGAATGAGGATGACACCTATGAAGGAATTGATGTGACCTAAGGTCAAATGTCAGCATACTGTAACTGGGTTATGATATAGGGGTGACTTTAAAATGATTTTTCTCCAAATTTCTACAGTACAATGCCACCAAAATGATACCAGAGGTAGAGTGAGACACCAGGAACAATATGTAAAAGGAATGAGGATGACACCTATGAAGGAATTGATGTGACCTAAGGTCAAAGGTCAGCATACTGTAACTGGGTTTTGTTATAGGGGTGACTTTAAAATGATTTTTCTCCAGATTTCTACAGTAAAATGTATGAACCCATGTATGAACCCATGTATGAACCCATGTATGAACCCATGTATGAACGTACCCATGTATGAACGTACCTATGTATGAACCCATGTATGAACCCATGTATGAACGTACCCATGTATGAACGTACCTATGTATGAACCCATGTATGAACCCATGTATGAACGTACCCATGTATGAACCATGTATGAACCCATGTATGAACGTACCCATGTATGAACCCATGTATGAACCCATGTATGAACGTACCCATGTATGAACCCATGTATGAACCCATGTATGAACCCATGTATGAACCCATGTATGAACGTACCCATGTATGAACCCATGTATGAACCCATGTATGAACCCATGTATGAACGTACCCATGTATGAACCCATGTATGAACCCATGTATGAACCCATGTATGAACCCATGTATGAACCCATGTATGAACCCATGTATGAACCCATGTATGAACGTACCCATGTATGAACCCATGTATGAACCCATGTATGAACATACCCATGTATGAACGTACCCATGTATGAACCCATGTATGAACGTACCGATGTATGAACCCATGTATGAACCCATGTATGAATGTACCCATGTATGAACCCATGTATGAACCCATGTATGAACCCATGTATGAACCCATGTATGAACCCATGTATGAACGTACCCATGTATGAACCCATGTATGAACCCATGTATGAACGTACCCATGTATGAACCCATGTATGAACCCATGTATGAACCCATGTATGAACCCATGTATGAACGTACCCATGTATGAACCCATGTATGAACCCATGTATGAACGTACCCATGTATGAACCCATGTATGAACCCATGTATGAACCCATGTATGAATGTACCCATGTATGAACCCATGTATGAACCCATGTATGAACCCATGTATGAACCCATGTATGAACCCATGTATGAACGTACCCATGTATGAACTCATGTATGAACCCATGTATGAACCCATGTATGAACCCATGTATGAACGTACCCATGTATGAACCCATGTATGAACCCATGTATGAACGTACCCATGTATGAACCCATGTATGAACCCATGTATGAACCCATGTATGAACGTACCCATGTATGAACTCATGTATGAACCCATGTATGAACCCATGTATGAACATACCCATGTATGAACCCATGTATGAACCCATGTATGAACCCATGTATGAACCCATGTATGAACCCATGTATGAACTCATGTATGAACCCATGTATGAACGTACCCATGTATGAACCCATGTATGAACATACCCATGTATGAACCCATGTATGAACCCATGTATGAACCCATGTATGAACTCATGTATGAACCCATGTATGAACCCATGTATGAACCCATGTATGAACCCATGTATGAACGTACCCATGTATGAACGTACCCATGTAGGAACCCATGTATGAACCCATGTATGAACGTACCCATGTATGAACGTACCCATGTATGAACCCATGTATAAACCCATGTATGAACGTGAGATGTCCGGAACAATATGCAAAAGGAATGATGATGACACCTATGAAGGAATTTATGTGACCTAAGGTCAAAGGTCAGCATACAGTGAGTGGGATTGAGTCATTATGGATGAGATTTTTTAAATGATTTTTCTCCAGATTTCTACAGTAAAATGCCACCAAATTGATACCAGAGGTAGAGTGAGATGTCAGGAACAATATGCAAAAGGAATGAGGATGACACCTATGAAGGAATTGATGTGACCTAAGGTCAAATGTCAGCATACTGTAATTGGGTTGTGTTATAGGGGTGACTTTAAAATGATTTTTCTCCAAATTTCTACAGTAAAATGCCACCAAAATGATACCAGAGGTAGAGTGAGATGTCAGGAACAATATGCAAAAGGAATGAGAAACACACCTATGAAGGAATTGATGTGACCTAAGGTCAAAGGTCAGCATACTGTAACTGGGTAATGATATAGGGGTGACTTTAAAATGATTTTTCTCCAAATTTCTACAGTAAAATGCCACCAAAATGATACCAGAGGTAGAGTGAGATGTCAGGAACAATATGCAAAAGGAATGAGAAACACACCTATGAAGGAATTGATGTGACCTAAGGTCAAAGGTCAGCATACTGTAACTAGGTTGTGTTATAGGGGTGATTTTAAAATGATTTTTCTCCAGATTTCTACAGTAAAATGCCACCAAAATGATACCAGAGGTAGAGTGAGACACCAGGAACAATATGCAAAAGGAATGAGGATGACACCTATGAAGGAATTGATGTGACCTAAGGTCAAAGGTCAGCATATTGTAACTGGGTTTTGATATAGGGGTGACTTTAAAATGTTTTTTCTCCAAATTTCTACAGTAAAATGCCACCAAAATGATACCAGAGGTAGAGTGAGCTGTCAGGAACAGTATGTAAAAGGAATGAGGATGACACCTATGAAGGAATTGATGTGACCTAAGGTCAAATGTCAGCATACTGTAACTGGGTTATGATATAGGGGTGACTTTAAAATGATTTTTCTCCAAATTTCTACAGTACAATGCCACCAAAATGATACCAGAGGTAGAGTGAGACACCAGGAACAATATGTAAAAGGAATGAGGATGACACCTATGAAGGAATTGATGTGACCTAAGGTCAAAGGTCAGCATACTGTAACTGGGTTTTGTTATAGGGGTGACTTTAAAATGATTTTTCTCCAGATTTCTACAGTAAAATGTATGAACCCATGTATGAACCCATGTATGAACCCATGTATGAACGTACCCATGTATGAACGTACCTATGTATGAACCCATGTATGAACCCATGTATGAACGTACCCATGTATGAACGTACCTATGTATGAACCCATGTATGAACGTACCCATGTATGAACCATGTATGAACCCATGTATGAACGTACCCATGTATGAACCCATGTATGAACGTACCCATGTATGAACCCATGTATGAACCCATGTATGAACCCATGTATGAACCCATGTATGAACGTACCCATGTATGAACCCATGTATGAACCCATGTATGAACCCATGTATGAACATACCCATGTATGAACCCATGTATGAACGTACCCATGTATGAACCCATGTATGAACCCATGTATGAACCCATGTATGAACCCATGTATGAACCCATGTATGAACCCATGTATGAACCAAAGGAGAGGATGTGATGAAAGAAAGATGATTTCCAGGGAAGGCACTGCACAGCAACAGTCTGTTACTTTCAGAGGTGATAAATATTATAAAGCTGCCAGTTATCAAGGTCTATTACATCAAAACTTAATCTAGAGGTGTATAGGAATAAAAAAAACACAACTAGAATTTCAATCAAGATGCAGTAAAATAACTTATCAAAGGACATGTAACTGCCATGTCCTGATTTAATCCTGCAGGAATCTGTCCTGGTGTTCCTCAAGGCTGCGTTTTAGGCCTCATTTAATTTCTATTTTATTTGCATTTCAACGTTTGTGCCCTGTTGTGGTGCTATTTATAGAAATGACTGTATTCCTCATATTTCTGGTGGTGACTTTCAGGGTTTTTATGTACTCTGTAAATACAGCTTTGGGTAGATTGACTTCCAGCTGAACGTCCATCTGGCTGAGACCTGACCACAGCATCAGACAGACTGTTTTCATTGACAGGTTATTTCATGCGATATCTAACTTGTGGCGACCAAATGACAACAATCTTACAGAAACACTCAAATATCACATTGGATAAATATTGCATCAACTCCAAACGCAGAGAGAGTTCATGTATTCCTCTATATTTAACCAAACCGCAATCTTTCCTCATCTTTCCAAAGAGTTTCAGACGCTGAAACTCGGCCACAAAGGACACACAACACCAGTCCCACTTTCTGTCAGAGTGCTGTGTCTGGTGTTGTGAGGCTGTAATCTCTCTAGACTCTCTCCTGTGTCGTACATCTGCAGCATAGAACTGCAATTATCAGTCCCTCCAGGAATATCGCAACAATTAACGCAAATTCAATTTTGTAGCGGAAGCTTCTCAAAGCTCTTCTTCCAGGAAGAGGAGTTTCGAGAAGCTTCCGCTACAAAACAAGCTTGAAATATAGACTTATTTAACTTTGATTTTTAATTATTGTAAACATGCACCGCAATTTTTTCAAAATGTGGCTGCAAAATCAGGCAAATCAGGCAAAATCCTGGAGGGACTGAATGATGAAGCTTCCTCTGAAACACAACAAGCAAAATAAAATCTTCAAGTCATTTCTAAACGTGGTTTCTGGTTGACAGGGTGAAGTAGGGACAACCGCTCACGCTGGTACAATTGATGCTAAAGCGTCTGGTATGAATTATGTACATGTATGCATGCATAACTCAGCCATATGCACAGAGCCTGCAGCCCACGCAGTTAGGTGAAATGCGTGGCAAAGACATTGCCCCATATTGCATCCCATAACCCACGCTGTCTCTCCCTCTCTCTCTCTCTCTCTCTCTCTCTCTCTCTCTCTCACATACGCAGTCAGAAATCACAGCCTTACAGCCAGCACCCCCACAAAAGTGAAAATGAATGCACTCGCCACCTGTGGTGGGAGCAGAACAAGAGAGTGGGAAAGGACGTGGGAGAGGAAGAAAGGGAGCGGAGAAGGAAACGACATGGCAGCCGTTCAGAGCGGTGAGTCAGGAAAACAGGATTCAAGGACGTCGACATTAATAGCAGACGTCGTGAGGAATCGTATGGAAGCCCGTCCTTCACACAAAACCAACCACAGTAAATACAGAAAGTTTCATTTTCTCACAAATGAATACCAGGCCGATCGGCCAATCAGGCAGCGCCGAGCGCTGAGCCACAAATTCCCAAAGTAGTTTGTCTTTTTCTAAGTCGTGTGTGGGTGTGTGTGAAATATGAGTGTGGCTGAATGTGTGTCTGTGATTCTGTGATTCTGAAGCAACACAGCAGCCACTTGGTGTGTGTGTGTGTCTCTATGTGTGTGTCTCTATGTGTGTGTGTGTGGTTTGGCAAGCCCCTCTGATCCTGAGCTGTGTCTCATCCCTCCCACCATTACTGCTGTCAGCAGGCCTGAAACCACAAACCATCCCATCTGGAAACAAAGCCATTAACTCACTACAACCGTCTCCGTCTCTCTCTCTCTCACACCTTTTTACTTCATGTTAGAGCTGCTCTCTCTCTCTCTCTCTCTCTCTGTCACACTTCACTTGCTTCGTATCAGTGTGTTCAGTCACAAATGAATTAGAAGTCTGTGTGTCGCCACCGTGACATTTAACTGTTCCCATTTCCGAGGAACGACACCTACAGTAACACTGGGTGAGTGTTGACGCTGGGGGAGGGGGGGGGGGGTCTCTTAAGGTTCTGCTACGACACCAACAGGACACTCACTGACTCTAAACCTGTCAGTCAACGTATTCACTTACCGGGAAAAGTCTGAAGTTAGAATAAAATAAATTCACCACCTGCAGCAAAAAGACAACCAGAAATGACTGAAGCCCAATAGAACCATATGATTAAAGGGATAGTTCAACATTTATTCAAACTGGCCCATCACCATCATAGCAGTAGGTTCGTTACCTTTAATTGTGGGTGCAAGCTATTTTTAGAACGGCGGAGCAGAGCCGTGAGCTGCTCAGAGCTACGCTACGGAGGCTCATGGGATTTCTTGGTTTCCCTCATCAAACTCATCAAATACACAATCCAACAACTCCACAACGCTCTGGTGGACAAGTTGTGACCTGCACATTCACCACGCTATGAGATAATAACACAACGTTACCACACAGAGTTGTTTTAGAGGGAAATACAGAGACTGATGATGAACAACTGGCCCTGAAGCACTTTGAACGGCATCCACTTTGTTTTGAAAGGTGCTATATAAATAAAATTTGATTGATTGATTGATTGATATGCATCAGTGGTTTTGCATGAATTTCCCTCTAAAACAACTCTGTGTGGTAACGTTGTGTTATTATTTCATAGCGTGGTGAATGTGCAGGTCACAACTTGTCCACCAGAGCGTTGTGGAGTTGTTGGATTGTGTATTTGATGAGTTTGATGAGGGAAACCAAGAAATCCCATAATGAGCCTCCGTAGCGTAGCTCTGAGCAGCTCACGACTCTGCTCCGCCGTTCTAAAAATAGCTTGCACCGACAATTAAAGGTAACGAACCTACTGCTATGACTATAGGGGTTATGGTGATGGGACAGTTTGACTAAATGTTGAACTATCCTTTTAAAGTAAACATGTGATGACATCACATCATGTGATGACATCACATCATGTGATGCTCACTCTACCAGTGGAGAAAACTCTCTGTGTAGAACTGAGAGAAAAGCTCAGGTTTCCATTAATATCTCATATTGTGTTTTCCTCTTTAAACTCAGCAGAGACGCCCAACAAGGTTTCACAAAGGCAAACACAGCACGCTGAACTAAAACCATCAAACAAATGCAAGCCGAGCTCTTTTTTAATCCTCAAATATTGGTTTACTTTGTAACTCCTGAACTCAGTGCAGACGCTGATATTAGGATGTGTGGCAGATTTTAATCAAAATGAAGTTTGAAAAGATTAATTAACATCTAGCTTTTTTTTAAACGGCCTCATAGAAATGACATTGAGTAGAAATAAGACAAATATTCTTGACGTGTGATCGACCTTCTCATAGTAGAACGTTAAGTTTGCGCGACTCAGAACATCTGTAATTTCTAAGCGACAGCAGATGTCGGTGTGGGTCAAATCACAAGGAAATGGGCCATTCTACAAAAACAGTTTTATTGATTTATTAACAACTGTACATTTCTTTTCAGTGCTGACAGCATTTGCTACATACTTTGGTGTGACTCAGAGGGACTTTGCACATGTTGCCCCTTTTGTTTTCTTGAGGGAAATGCTGACAGGATCAGGAGCACAGTGTCGAAACCACAATTATTCACTGTCGTCAACATCGGAGACGCTTGGATTTTTACCAATTTGTGTGTTTTTGTCTTCACATTTCCGTGCCGTTCCCTCCTCCTCCGTCGTGAGCATTTACAGGCACTGAACATTTTTTATAAAGACAGACCGGTCTTTGCACTTAATCAGGTCAAATGTCTCTCCACCTGCTCGCCACGGTCGACCAAACATATTCCAGGAATATTGATAAGAGCCAAGGGCACAAGGATTCCACTAGTGCAGATTGGACTGTTTGAGTTTAGTCTGTAGCCAAGAAATCAATGGTGCAATTCAACATCCATGTTACGTCAAGTTAGCAAAAAGCACATTGTCGTTGAGTTTGTGCCTGCTGCAGTGCTGCTGCTGCCAACTGAGGTCCAAGGGTTAGGCTAAACATTAAACGTTCCCTATCTCCCGTAATCTAACAAGGTAAAACAAACAGAGAAAGATAGCACAGACAGAGCAGTACACTTTAAAAAGGGTTGGTTTTTTATATACGAATTAAATTTACATCCATGTCTTTTCCTGAATCATAGCGTCCTCCTCGGTCCCACAGCGGTCCAGACCGGCAGAGTCGGAGTGCTCCGTGTCAGAGATCAGACCACGGTTCCATCGTCCAGTAAGAGCACTGTGACAAAAGGCCATTTTTTAAAAATCTCCACAGAAAGTCCTGGTTTTAAGTTCCACGCTCCTCTGTTTGAAAAGGTTCAGCCCGGAGAATGTGCTTTAAGAAAATCAAAGAGTAACGTTGTTAAAAAGTTCTAATCTATGTTCTGCTCTCCCACTCATGTATATCATGGCATAAGAGAGAGTGGGCCAAAAAAATCATCACAAGTACACCCAGGACATGAAAATATATATATTTTTTATAATATATATAAAATGTCTTTTATTTAATCCGGTATTTACACTTTTCACAAGATGTCTGGGGAACGAGGTTCTTAGAAATGAAGCGCTGCTCCACAGGGTTACGCCCAAACGTCCTCAGTAGAAGAAAAAAAAAATCTGAAGATACAAAATAAAAAATGTGCAACCCAAAAATAAACCCTCCAAAAGCAAAGGACAAAAAAAAACGATATCTTTCCAGCATGTGTATCCGTAGTCCAACAGATCCCTTGGTTTAGTTCCTTAGTTCATCGGCCTGTCGTCGGATGGTCGGGGTAAAAACGTAAAAGTCATCTCAGTAGAAGTGCTGCAGCAGCGGCTCGCGGCGTCCTCAGTAGATGACCTCATAGACGGTGGCCTTCTTGTCCCCGGATCCCGTCACGATGTATTTGTCATCTGCTGAGATGTCACAGCTCAGGACGGAGGACGACTCCTTCGACTGCAGAGGCAAAAAGAAAAAGTCATTCAGTGTTTGGGGTTATTCCTGTTTCATCACAGGGAGGGAGGGAGTTTCTGTCTGTCTGTGGTTATTACATACTGGAGCCTCACTAACCAATCAACTGTTAGTATTGTTCATTCATTGCAACATTAAATGACTGGATGCAGACGCAGCTGAAGAGCTGGTGGATGGAGACCTAAAGCTGAGCTCTGTTTGTCCACATCATCATGACAGTGTTGAATGACAGAACAACGGGATCTGATCTGATCTATATTCATATGTTGTAATGATTCAATGTAAGAGCAGGTAATATATGTTAAGAGTTTGTTCTGGATGTTTTGTCTTGTATGTATTTTTGTTTTTTATGTATTAATGTGTTGTGTGTGAATGCTTTGTAAATGTCATTATGATGAAAAGACCCCAGGAAGAATAGCTGCTGCATGTCAAAAGCTAATGGGGATCTAAATAAACTAAACTAAACGGGATCTGAGCACGACAAAGACTCATCTGACAGTAACGTTCTTTTATCCCCTGGAGTTTAACTGTTTCTCTCGTTACCTGGAAGATGCTGGCGCCATACGGAGTTCTCCATGCGTTCAGCAGGTTGTCCTTCCCTGTGCTCACAAACCATTTACCTGCAAACACAGAAACAGACGTCGTGAGAACATCATCTAAAGGGATGTGTGCTCGACACACACGCTCTTGTTTGTCCTCACAAACCTGCTCAGCGCCGTCTCCTTGAGGCGGCGAGGACTGATTTACTATTTACTGTGACATGTGACTCTGTAGGCGGCTTATCAATGACCATAAAAACCTAATAGGGGAAAATGCTATTACATAAACAATCATAAAAAGCACATAATGAAGGAGACTCACATTTCCACTCTGATAATTATTTAAATCAGCCTCTGATTAATTACCCAACCGACTAGTTGGCTAATGATTCAATTAGTGACAGCCAGAGCTCGGAAATTGCGAGCATCATTTGGATGAAGCGGTTTTGTGGCGGCGGAGATAGGGGACTGTGCTGTGGGGGGTTTGTGATGGGAAATGAAACAGGACATTTCTGGAAATCTGTCAGTGAGGCGAGTGTAAAACTTCATTTGTCAGAGCCGTAAACCTGAAGCAGCTGGTCCGGCCGACAGCAGAGATCTGAGCTCAACGGGCCATGACTGATGTCTCTAATCAGCAGCAGCCTCCGCTCCTTTATTGTGACCATTACACTGATGAGATTAAATATTGTATATACTGTATATTAGAGCTGGGCATCACTACGGATTTACTGAATCAATTCGCTTCTGATTCACAAGGTTCAGTTTGATATCGATTCAGTTTTAACACCAGTTTTGCTCAGTTATGAAAGACATTTTCACAGAACTAAGAAGAAACTCAACCTGTTAAGAACTGACCCAAAAGCAGTTACATTAATGCATATTTATTTAATATGACCCACTATAGAAGCAAACAGTGCAACAGCGAGTGAACAGAGGAAACATTAAAAGAGCGATGCAAGAGTTTTATGAATCGATATCAGATCTTTAAATGAAGATCGAATTGAATCCAAAAATTGTTTGTTTATATGTAATATATATATATATATATATATATATACACACACACTAATATGTATATTTGAAAATTAGAAATGCAAGATTTGTTTTTCACAACATCCTGCAGGTGAGTAAATGTTCATAAAACTAACTCTGGGAACAACAAGGATCGGTCCAGGTAAAAACAAGATCACAGCATCATCATCCAAGAAGAAACCTTTCATCTCCTTTATGCTAAACAGCTGATCTGTGTGTGTGTGTGTGTGTGTGTGTGTGTGTGTGTGTGTGTGTGTGTGTGTGTGTGTGTGTGTGTGTGTGTGTGTGTGTGTGTGTGTGTGTGTGTGTGTGTGTGTGTGTGTGTGTGTGTGTGTGTGTGTGCATGTGTGTGTGTGTGTGTGTCACTGACCACAGTAGGCGAACTTCAGTGAGAGGACGCAGCTCTCGTGCAGGTGCAGCTGGTACTTGTCGGGCTTGGTGTGGTGCAGCACCTCCACGTTGCTGCTCTCCATGCCCACGGCCAGCCACTCCCCGGTGGGGCAGTAGCCCAGCGAGAAGATCTGTCACCAGGGAGCAGAGGATCACTTCAGATTACCAACTCATCAACAATGACTCATCTCCACGACTGTGACTGATGTGGTTTCTACATCTGGAACCACTGTGAAAGACTTTGAGGAGGGGGCGGATTAGTTTTTCTCTACCTGTGAGGTAAAGTCGTGTTGCTGGAGCTGTCGCCCCTCCCTCAGATCCCAGGAGCGGACGGTGTTGTCGAGCCCTCCGGTCCACAGCTTGGTCCCGTCGTGGGAGATGTCGATG
This sequence comes from Decapterus maruadsi, assembly GCA_030347415.2. NCBI lineage: Eukaryota > Metazoa > Chordata > Actinopteri > Carangiformes > Carangidae > Decapterus > Decapterus maruadsi. The sequence continues at coordinate 36,200,108 of CM064900.1, forward strand.
CAGCTGGCTCCGTCTGTGTGGCCCTGGAACTGCCTGCAGCAACACGGAGCAGAGGACATCGAGTCAGCCAAGGAGCAAACAAGACAATGAGACGGTATTCCTCAAACACAGTGACGTGTGTATTAAAGAACTCCTCATCCGTCCTCCCGAGCCGCCGTACTGACCTGACCAGGGTCTGGTTGTGGAGGTCCCACACCGCGATGTTTCCGTCCGAGCAGCAGGAGAAGCAGACCTTGGCGTCGGGGCTGATGGCCAGCGCGTAGCAGGCCGGGGCCGAGGAGGTGAGCTCGGCCTTGATGCGGGGCGTCTGCGAGGCCAGGTCCCAGATGGTCAGCGTGCTGGCCTCCCCGCCCACTATCAGGGTGCGGCCGTCAGGCAGCAGCTTGCAGGAGCGGATGTAGTTGTCTCTGTTCTGGAGCACAGACCACAGCAGAGCGTCTCAATGTGTGTGGCTTCATTCAACATGTCAAACTGCTGCATGAACATATACTGTATATATATGTATACAGTCATGAACAGTGTCTCTAGTTTTACTATTTATAGGGATGTGTTTGAGTCTGATTAAATTACATGTTTTGTTTTTGTTTTATTCAACTACTGACAACATTTCTCCCAAAACTGAAAAAAAATATTGTCATTTAGAGCTTTTATTGGCTAATGATTAAAGTCTGTGTAAAGTGACTTTGGATTCGTCTTCTGAGTTAATCATATCCCAGATATATGTCCTATTAACCATCCTTCCAATTTTGGATGCTAGAAAAAATTGTTTAGTAGGTGAAATTAGGTTTGAGCTACACCTGAGCTTCAGTCTGAGTCCAGCTCTTATCTGAATGTCTCGGATACACACCGAGCAGTGAGGGAAATATTCTGGGACCGCTGCCGTCAGCACATGAATCTCCACTGCCTACCCTGATAGCGTTAGCCCGCAGGCTACGTTAGCTCGGCTCGGCTAGCCCCGTTCATCCCGAGCTACAGTCCAGCCGAGCCACTGCAGCACCGGACCCACGGCTCACCGCCACAGCAACGGGAGGAGCCTTGAAAGCTACACCGCGACAACAATGAGGGCTGCCACCGTCAGCACGGGACGAACGGACCTAGCGTTAGCTCCGCGGAGCTAACGTTAGCCTCGCGGAGCTAACGCTAGCCGTCGAGCTAACGCTAACAGGGCTAACGGAGCTGCAGCTCTCCCCTGCCAGGACTCTGCTGCTGCTGACGGCGGTGGCCCTCAGTTTTGTTGCCGGTGTAGCTGTTGCTGCGGTGGTTAGCTGTGGGACAGACGCTGCAGAGGTTCACCTGTGTCAGTGCCCGATCCGTACCCGGAACACAATCCGTCCCAGACGCTTACTGCGCATGCGTGCTTTTCTACGGCAGCCTGAAGGCAGCAGACCATGACAGACGCCGGCAGACACCGCGGATATGTGCATGAAAACAGAGACGTTTTTTGCGAAAAACACAAGCACGTCGCCACGAATTTCCCTCTGTTCTATTTCTGATTGAATTAAATTTAATGTAGACCGATCAGTTAATTCTAAAACATTTATCTAGGCTATTGATGTAAATGTGGTGATTTCTGCACATACAGACAGCGCCAAGTCAGTGCTGCTCTTTTGATTGACCAGAACACACCTGAAGCTTCGCTTTTCATTTACACAAACTAATCAATGACACCATAAATTAATCTGTTCGCTTTCCACCGGCGTGACGACGTAAGATGACCGGTCGATCCGGGATCGACCAGTCATCTTACGTCATCTTACGTCGTCACGATCCCCTCAGCCGGCCGGCTGCTGCCTCTGAGCCGAGCCGAGCAGCGAGCTAACGTTAGCTCCCAGTGGCTGCTCCCAGGTCGCTCTGCACTTCTCCCAAAACGCCGGAGCAAACTTCCAAACAGACGTCAGTCGGATAAACTGACCAAAGATAGGACTCTAAACTTCTCGCATTAAAGAAATATTTAAAATTAATAAAGTGATGTTTTAACGACACCACAGCAGACTTTTAGCTGCTCTGTTGCTAGGCTAGGAGTTAGCACTGCTGGCGCATGCGCAGAAGCGTGCTGGTCAATCAAAAGAGCAGCACTGAGTTGGTGCTGTCTGTATGTGCAGAAATCACCACATTTACATCAATAAATAAATGTTTTAGAATTAACTGATTAATTTAATTTAATTTAATCAGAAATAGAACAGAGGGAAATTCGTGGCGACGTGCTTGTGTTTCTTGCACAGAAAAAAAGAAAAGTTTTTTTCAACAGCGACTCCTACCTCTGTCAGTCAGCCCCTCCTCTCGCGACGACAAAGACAAATGGATAAATACGCTAATGTACAGTGTTGAAGCGTGTCCTTCCTCTGTTTAAATGATATTTTGCCGAAAAGTCTAAAATGATATGTGTAATGTATTTTTATGTATGTTTTGTATGTATATGTGTATGAGGAATGCATTTATAACCTATTTAATATGTGTTTATATGAATATGAAAACTGTTTAATTTATTATTTTCCTTCTGTACTGGTCAGACTTTGCAAATGCCTCTTGCTATGTCTCAATGTATTCATTTGTACTTTTGTTTGTGCTCCATACCACTTGGGTGGTCGTGAGAAATAAATGATGATGATGATGATGATGATGATGAAATAACCGCGACCTTGAATAATAATATTAATAACAATAATAATACTAATATATATATATATCTCCACACTTGAACTGGAGAAGAGCTTTCCTTTGACAGGTGAAGTTTTCAGAAAGCAGCGAGCTCCTTCATGACATAGTGAAGATGAGAGTGTCAGCTTTAACAAGAGAGACAGAGAGAGAGAGAGAGAGAGGCCAAGCTCTAGGAGAGCAGGAAGACAGAGATCAATAGGACTGTGAAAGCCCTCGGTCGAATTAAAACAGCACCCTGATGGCTTTATAAGACCCAATTGCACTCTGGACGCACCTTAAGGGTGTTGGAGGCCATACGAGTGGAGCAGCGTGAAGCCGCAGCATCAGAATGAGAAATGGGAGGCAGTTGGGAGGAAGTAATGAGCTGGGTAATGGCAGACAGGGTTGGCCAATCAGAGTATCATTACTCAGCAGGCTTTTTTTTCTCACTAAGGATTATTTCAGCACAGCAGTGAGACACTTTGCTGAATTATTCACATCTCTGTCTGCTGGGATCTGGAGGGAATCTATGGTGGGCTGTGGAGTCAGGCTACATTTGATGCTATAGAAAATCCGATCTCTGTGACGTCATGAAACATGAGTGGTGTGTCTCTGCTCTGGTTGGAAGCCTTGCAATAACACACACATATAAAACACACATTTCTAGTTCCGTCCGTCCTTCCCGCCGTGAGCTGAAACAGACATGTAGTTACCAGACAGTCCAGTTGGGACACGGGGCTCTTGCTGCCCGGTTGGCTGATGTCCCAGATCTTGACGCAGCCCTTGCCGCCGGTGTAGACGTGACGCGTGGGGTTGCTGATGGTGACGGCGCACACCACCTCCCCGTGGCTCAGCGTGTTGATCTGGCGGGCGTGGCGCGGGATGCCCGGGCCCACCAGCGCATCTGGAGGGAAGGGCACGGGCTGCATCTGACCATCTGCACTCACATGAAAAGAATACGCTCTGCAGAGGATGGGGGGGGGGAGACAGTCAGTATGAGCTCACAGTGTGACATCTGTTAATGAAAACTAATTAAAGGGATAGTTCAACATTTTGGCAAATTTGCCTATTGCCATAATCACTACAGTCACAGCAGCAGGTTCATCACCTTTAATTATCGGTGCATGTTGTTTTGAGATCAGCGGGGCAGAGACGTGAGCTGCTCAGTGAACACAATTGAGGTGAACGGTACAGATCCCCTGTCCCTCATCAAACTCATTAAATACACAATCCAACAACTCCAAAACACTCGTGGACAAGTTGTGACCTGCACATTCACACATGAGATAATCATGTATAAATATGTAACATTGCGACACATGAAACAAATGTAGTTCCGGCTGCATTTGCCTTGAAAACAACTCAGTCTGGTAATGTTCCATGATTATCTCATAGCGTGGTGAATGTGCAGGTCACAACTTTGATTGTGTATTTGATGAGGAACAGGGGACCTGCACCGTTCACCTCCATTGTGTTCACTGAGCAGCTCACGTCTCTGCCCCGCTGATCTCAAAACAACATGCACCAATAATTAAAAGTAATGAACGTAAACGTCTATGACTATAGGGATTATTGCAATAGCCAAAATGTTGAACTATCCCTTTAAAACACAGAGATGTGGCGTGGTTCCAACTAAAACACAGATACTCACGGTTTTCCACCAGAGATGGAGGTGAGGCTGGCTGGCAGGCCTGGAGCTCTCATGTGGGGATGGGGGTCAAACCCCGCCTACACGAGCAAAAACAGGAAGCGTTAAAACAGCAGATAACCTGCAAAGATAAATTAGACTAAGCTAATATTCAAATTGAAAACGATGCTCCACTTAAGCTGCCAACACCCTGAGGAACTATTGTTTCCAGGCAAATCCCTTCAAAGGTGCAAATTCAGCTTCATTGCATACAGGCGAGCTTTGCACAAGGCTACAACATCCCACTTGCTAATGCTAATGAAAGCCTGGGAGATTTTCAAACATGGAGATGCATTTTGGGGGCGAGTCTCTCGTTTTTTTTTTTTTTTTTAAAGCCTTTAGAATGCTAACTAAGTAACATCAAAGTAAAGGAGCCAGGCTGTCTTTGTACTCTCTCATTATGTACACACAACAAGCTGCAGCCAGCCAAGCAGAAATATTCACCATGAGTTATGGAAATGCAGGATGACTGCTCAAGTTTCTCAAAGTCATTCTGCAAACACTGAACAACCTGCAGGCGAGGGGGATCGTTCACACAGTCTCGTCATGTCAAGCTGACGGAGGCTGAATGTTTTTTAATAATATATAGAGAATCTGGCATAGTTACAATTGGTGAGCGTCCGTAGGCGGCGGCGGCGGCGGCGCTCATCTGTGGTGAAATGAGACCGGGGTAAACGCCGGGGCTGGTCAGGGATCCGTTCATCTCGTGGTGACCCATCATAGCGAACGGGGCGGCGTAGGAGCCGGCGATGGACAGAGGTGTACGGAGCGCGGGGGCGGCTGCAGGAGGAGAAACATCTGTTATTACAGGGAAACCGTGCAGAGACGACAACGAAGCTGAGGAAACATCGTTAACACGAGTGCAGAGTTGGTGATTATTCCCATCGGATTTGGTTCCATCTGAACTCGTTTCCAAGTTCAACGTTCAATCTCCAGATTATTTCTCACATAAATTCATAAATCAGATGATCTATAAAGGTGGTTGAGAAATAGTCATTAAGTTTTTTATGAGCCCAAACTGATTGATTGTTGTTATAATGCCTTTTATCCAACCAGCTCCTTTGTTTTCTTAAAGATGAGCTGGTAAAACACCCAACCATTAATTCATCAGCCTTTTATTTTCCTGTCAGTCAGTGAAGCGTTGTGCGTTGTGCGTTGTGCGTTGTGCGTTGTGCTGTGCGTACCCAGGGCCTCCATGCCGGGCGGTTTACCCATGGTCAGAGGCCTCAGGCCCGGAGTGGTGCTGGTTCCTGGTGTCGGCGCCTCGTTCCTCGGTGTCGGCGTGTTGGACTTCAGGCTCGGTGTGGATGACTTGTCGTTCTGAAAGAACACAGATACTTTTGACCTTTGTGTGCAACCTTGTTTTGTATCCTCTTACTGAAACATGTAAGTTCCCTTCCTGTGACTCTCAGCCACACACACACACACACACACACACACACACACACACACACACACACACACACTCACTCTAGCAAAAATGAAACACTGTCCGTGCCAGAGTAAGAAAATCCCCCAGTGAGTCAAAAAATCCCCCCATTGGCAGAGAAATCCAGAGTGACAATCTGAGTGGACGGCTCTAGGTAATCCAATCTAACACTGACACTTCATTACAGCCAGTGTGTGTGTGTGTGTGTGTGTGTGTGTGTGTGTGTGTGTGTGTGTGTGTGTGTGTGTGTGTGTGTGTGTGTGTGTGTGTGTGTGTGGCAGGGACAGGGCCATAAACCTTTGCTTAGAAGTCATGCTTGTTAAGAGGCTGGACAAGCAAGATGGAGGAGAACTCTCCTCTCATAATTAATCCATCTCATTCTTCCTTTGCAGAAGAAGCTGGAGGAGTGTGGGGGGGGTTTAGCCTGGTGACACACACTAATGAGGGGGGAGGCTGGGCGTCACGGGAGGGCCGGTGGTGTGGACTATAAATCTGTCCTAATCCTTAGTGAAATGGTTTATGTAAAAGCGATGAAGGAGGACTGGTTCGCCAGAGCTTCACTATCAGAGAAGACGAGGGGGGGGGTGGCGGGGTGGGGTGGGGGGCGGGGGGGTGAGGCGAAGCAAGGAGAGCAGACAGCAGTTCCCATGCTGCTGTGTCTCTGAGTTATTTACAGCCTCGGGGCAGAGGAAGAAATGACCATTTATTGGGTAAGCCATAAAGGAGATTGAGAGGAGCCACAGGGCTTGATTTCCTGAGAGTGCATCCAGCCTCGCCGCCCCCGACCCCCCCCCCCCCCTCAGCCCCTCATCGCAGCCCACTGCTAAGCCTCCTGCGTATTAGTCCTTCACACAGACACCCACTCCACTTGACAAATGCCCCTTGGTCTGTCAGTCCCCCCCCCCCCCCCCCCCCCCCCCTCCACTGTCACCTCCTTATTCCATCCACCTCCTGTGGCTGGATGGAGACGTCTATGTATGTCGTATTATTATGAATAAGTGTATGAATATTGTATAGTTATGTATACAAATAAAAGGTACATGCATATTTATTTATTTATTTATTGATTGATTGATTTATTAGGGGTGGGAATCTCATGATTCAATCCTGATTTTTGGGGCTATGACTCGATTCAAAATTGATTTTCAATTCAAAACGATCTGATTCCTAATGATTTCTGCTTCAGTCTGTCGGTGCCAAAGGATCCTGATGATCTATCCCGTCTGCTCTGCAGGACAGAAGGACTAACGTGTCGTTCTCACATGTATTGAGTTTTAAACATGAATCCATGCTCAGATGGTAACAACATTAAAACTGCCTCTTTATTTTAAAATCAATAGTGAAGGTAAACTATTTAAATTCTAAAGAAATGGATTTTCTTTGGGACATTTTATATGGATGTAGGTTTCTGCTCTTATTGTATTGTGAATATATGTAATCAGTGTTTCCTCTAGGATTTAGGAATGGTGAACGCCACTGTTACATTAATGTAGATGAAACACTGGGAATTCTGTGTTACTCCAGCTAACAGGGATCTTAATCATAAACAATAAACTCGCTCAGACTCACGTGGGCGTGGTCCTTGGCCTTGGAGGACGGCGTGCTGCCCGAGGAGGCGACGGACGCCGGGCTGTTGGGGGCGGCGTCCTTCTTCAGGACTCGGGATTTATCCAGACCGTTTTCCGGAGGGGAGTGAGCCGGGCTGGCTCGCGGGGTGGCCGGATCCTGCAGAGTTTCAACCAGACGGACAGAAAGAAAGAAAGACTGAGCAAACAGAGCGGAGGAACGCCAGCGGCGGCGGCAACATGGAGGTCAAACAAACCGGGGCCTCGTGTGCAAACACAGATAAATATACTCATACTCTCTCTCTCACACACTCTTCATTCACCTGTCGGTCTTTGTGTTCTTTGTTCTTACTTTACACATGAGTGGTAAAAATAAAAAATACAGCAAGTGAGCACACAGCGATATAGTGACAGTGGATTTGTCAACACTGTGTTTATGTTCCTCGCTGAGCGGCTCTGACGCAGTCTTACCTCGTTGGAAACATCCACCACCAAGTCGTCACTTTTGTCTCCGTCACTGTCCTGAAAGAGAAGAAGGGGGGTTGGTTTACAGCGCCGGGGCCACGGCAGGTCAACACCAACACGTCCTGCTTTAAGGAGCGTGTGTACACAGCATTTAGGCTTTTATGTGAAATATTGTCCATCCATATGAACTGAAACTGTGTAATAACTCATTTTAGTGGACTGTGATTTCCACAGAGTTACAATGTCTTGAACGGTTCTTGGGTTTTATCAGGAATATACAGACCAATATAAAGCGCTGGTGGTGATATAATGAACTAAGTAATAAAGTAGTTCTTTAGATTTACCTCCTGGCGTGGAGGCTGACGTTTTTAAGACACACTGCCAGTAAAACCAGAACTCTGTTCTTTTAGCACTTCCGGTTCCCTCGTCAGGGAAGTCAGTACGGTTTTTGGATTTTGGTAAAATACCTCACATGAGGTCAGTGGTTAAGAAAAGCTGAGAGAGTTTCAGGTTTTGTTCAACGGTATAAAACATGTCAGTAAATACACTACGTGAATGTTGAAGCTGTTACGTGTGGTAAAGAAGGCGGTTGCTAACAAGTTGTTCAATACGACTAGAAACCCTGTCAGGGACAAAACGTCATCACAGTGAACAGACCAGAGCGTCTGATGGAGGTTGTTTTATGTTATTTATGAGGCTTCAACAAGTTAAAACAGTTCAATCTCCCCATTAGACAATGTTTTAACATGAAGCGACTGTGTAGTAGTCCGTTAAAACGTTAGCTTTTTACTTCTGGAAACTGCATTAAGCTTCATACACGGTAGAGAAGGTGTTCATGTGCAGATTGTCTCGCTGAACACAACTTGTCAGTATCATAAACTTGTGTTTTAGCCTCAGAGCTGGTTTTCTGACATTATCTGAAACACAATGCAGAAATCCCAGCGCGATGCTAAACTCTGTAGTTGTGTTGCTCTGTTGTGTTACCGTCACCACTGTGTTCACCAGAAACAACCCTGGTTCCCGTCGACAACAGGAGAAGCCGCTCGCTGACGTGAACTCTAGAAACAAAGAAAGCGGTAAAAAGACACTCACATATTTTTCGTCCATCTTGCGTTTCTTGGAGTCGAGGCTGTAGTCGGAGGAGCCGCGGTGCTTCTCGCTCGCCGCCCGCAGGCTGTCTGATGGCGACACCGAGTTATTCTGCCAACGACAACATGCAAACACACCACACAATGAGCGTCCCCGTCTCTGCAAAGCTGTTACACATTGGACTCTTGTGAAAACCATACAATAACCTGCATCATGCAGCGATACAATCCGTCCTCTATGAGCACGACCGCTGCACCGCTGCATGGCTAACCATCTGCCTGTCACCTGTCATGATGTGATACGGAGCGAAAAGCTGCAGCTCTCGCAAATAAATACATTTCTCTGTCGGCTTCGTGTGGCAGATGCAAGTTTAGACAAATACATGTGAGCATATGTCCTTCAGTCGAGTGAACGTTGTGGGGATTAAATGCAGCAAATGACAAACCCTCAGAAAAAGCAGGAAAGCCAGGAACTGTCAAACGGTGCATTTAAGTCCAGACGCGGCCTCGGAGCCTCGGAGCCGTCGCCTTTATCAGAGCAGCGACAATATTGACTGTAAAGCTGAACGCACAACGCTCCCAGACTGAACTGGACTGATTTGGGGATAGAGGGGACGGAAGAGGATTCTGGGACAGCTTAGCCCTGCCGCCGCCAAGGCAGTGGAGCAAGGAGGAAACGAGACGAGACAGCTGAACAAACCCCCCCCCCCCACCCCCCCCTACCACCACCGCCGCCGCCGCACACGGAGAACGCCGGCTAACACAAAAAGCCACTCCGAGACAAAAAGCATGAATTTGCAGCGAGGTGGTGCGTTGAGCAGGTTGAGATGGGATTGCAGGGAGTGCAGCTCGGGATATTTGGTGTACAGATAAACACAAAACCCGACATTTAATCCCCGCGCTGACCTGGACGGACGGACACGCTCGGAGCAACATCAACTATTCACAGCAAACACGGCAGCTTGCATTCCCAACTGTACTTTTTCTTTTTCTCACGGTGACATGAAGTACATGCAAATAAAAACAAAAGTGAGCAGGATCTGTCACTGTGCAACCCGTGTTAATGACTAGTGGAGAGCCTCTCAGTGTGTGTGTGTGTGTGTGTGTGTGTGCAGTGTGGCATGTCAGTGACAAAACAGCAGAAAATGACTGACAGCAAAGTTCATGAAAATCAACCACAAAAAAAAACAAAGAAAAGAAAGAGGGAGGAAAGAGAGCGGCCATTGAGGGAACCTGGACCAGAGTGCAATGTGAAGACACAACGAGGGTGTTGCCAGCAGAGAAAAGAGCCATGAAAGAGGCAGAGTGAGAAAATGAGAGAGAGAGAAAAAAAAGAGGAAGAAAGACAAGAGAGCAAAACAGGAAAGGAAGTTGGCGAGCAATGAGAGCGTAGCAGTGGACAGCCTGGCACCCTCTCACAAGCTGCAAACGGGATTTTTGTAGTCTGGGCAATGGTGTGGTGTGGTGGGGTGGCACTGCCAAACAACCCAACAGGCAGGAGGAGGGGGGGGGGGGGGGGGGGGGGGGGGTGAAGGCCAGCAAACCCTGAGGCTGGCCCACAATGCTGGGCAGCTCAACAAATCCCTGCCTTCATGAGAACAGAGAGATGTGTGTGGGGGGAGGGAGGGAGGGAGGGAGGAGGGGGGGGGGGGGGGGGGTGTCTGACATCTTGGCTGCAAATGACGGAAAGAGAAAGAGGAGCAGCGGAGAAGGTAACAGCTTGAACGTCGGCGGGTGAAAGGATGGCGTTACAGAGTGACCATTAAAAACCTCCGCCACACACTTAGACCGGCCCCTTCAGAAACTGCCCCCCCCCCTCGCCTTTGGCCACCACATGGGAGTCGGGACTTTTCCTGGAGGTTTGGGCAAAACCCAGCGGCTTCCTGTCGTCCCCCCCCCCCACCCCCCGCCCCCCCCAGGTCAGAATATGGAAATGTGTCCAGCTGCTGCCTGACAGACAAACATCTTTCACTGCATTACAGCCTCGTCTGCGTGGTTGAGCCCGTGACCTTTAAAGGGATACGCCAACATTTTTTTTTTACGTGTCTTGCCTCACTCCTGAGTCCATGACCAGCAGATAGACACCATCCTTTCCTGAGCCGTAATTAGCTTAGCTCAAACACTGGAAGTGTATGGGTAGTGTTAGCCTGCCTCCACCTAAAGTAGGAAACACTGGAAGTGTATGGGTAGTGTTAGCCTGCCTCCACCTAAAGTAGCTAATTTTAACTCAAACACTGGAAGTGTATGGGTGTGTTAGCCTTAGCTTAGCTCAAACACTGGAAGTGTATGGGTAGTGTTAGAGCTCAAACACTGGAAGTGTATGGGTACCTTAGCTTGGCACAAACACTGGAAGTGTATGGGTAGTGTTAGCCTTAGCTCAAACACTGGAAGTGTATGGGTAGTGTTAGCCTTAGCTTAGCTCAAACACTGGAAGTGTATGGGTAGTGTTAGCCTTAGCTTAGCTCAAACACTGGAAGTGTATGGGTAGTGTTAGCCTGCCTCCTACCTGAGCTGAAACCAGCATCAGAAGCTGATTTCATTTTAGCTCTAAACTCTGTAAATATATCACTTTATCAACATTTCAAACATGTTTAGGTGAGAAAGTATCCGTTTAGATCAGCAGTGTGTCGCTAATTTGTCTAAATACCAGCTGTTTACTATTTTGTTCGGACGAATCCAGCGCTACTCAAGCTAGCTGTTGTGACCAACGCACTTCCTGTTACTTTCACAAAATAAAACACCCGTTGCCCTTTACATACAGAAGAGCTTTTACTTTGAAACAGGAAGCTAACCTACCCTCGATGTAGCTAGCTTGAACCAAAATAAACCGTCTTTGCTTGAACCCTCCGTTTTGACCGATCTGGTCCCGTTACCGCTCAAGATGCCTTAAGAGTTTTGTCAGCTCTGAGACGAAGATCGGTCCGTTTAGAGTTGTTGAAGAGTTTCTCTGATGACTTTAGGTGGAGGCAGGCTAACACACCCATAAAGTGTTTGAGCTAATTTAGCTACTTTAGGAGGAGGCAGGCTAACAAACACACTTCCTGTGTTTGAGCTAAGCTAATTAGCTACTTTAGGAGGAGGCAGGCTAACACTACCCATACACTTCCAGTGTTTGAGCTAAGCTAATTAGCTACTTTAGGTGGAGGCAGGCAACACTAAAGTGTTTGAGCTAAGCTAATTAGCTACTTTAGGAGGAGGCAGGCTAACACTACCCATACACTTCCAGTGTTTGAGCTAAGCTAATTAGCTACTTTAGGTGGAGGCAGGCTAACACTACCCATACACTTCCTGTGTTTGAGCTAAGCTAATTAGCTACTTTAGGTGGAGGCAGGCTAACACTACCCATACACTTCCAGTGTTTGAGCTAAGCTAATTAGCTACTTTAGGAGGAGGCAGGCTAACACTACCCATACACTTCCTGTGTTTGAGCTAAGCTAATTAGCTACTTTAGGAGGAGGCAGGCTAACACTACCCATACACTTCCAGTGTTTGAGCTAAGCTAATTAGCTACTTTAGGTGGAGGCAGGCTAACACTACACATACACTTCCAGTGTTTGAGCTAAGATAATTAGCTACTTTAGGTGGAGGCAGGCTAACACTACTCATACACTTCCAGTGTTTGAGCTAAGCTAATTAGCTACTTTAGGTGGAGGCAGGCTAACACTACCCATACACTTCCAGTGTTTGAGCTAAGCTAATTAGCTACTTTAGGTGGAGGCAGGCTAACACTACCCATACACTTCCAGTGTTTGAGCTAAGCTAATTAGCTACTTTAGGTGGAGGCAGGCTAACACTACCCATACACTTCCAGTGTTGGTCATGGACTCAGGAGTGAAGCAAGACATGGAAAAAAAAAGTTGGCGTATCCCTTTAAAGGATTGCTTAGACTCGATAACCCTGCACTTGTCTCCAACCTCGGTATCAGATGACCTGAGACAACAGGACAGGAAGAGTCGGCATCAGTGTGTGTGTGTGTGCACTGGAGAGGACAGAGGAGGAGGAGGAGGAGGGAGGGGGAGGGGGGGGGGGGGGGGGGTAAGGTAAGGTGGAGTTGGCAGCCGCTCGTCACCATACGAAATGAGGGAGAGTTTGGGTTCCCTTCAGACATGAGTGGGCCCATTCAGAATGGCCAGTCAATGGGAACTCAATCTGGCCGAGCAGACCCAGCAGAGCGTTCTGCTCAGGCTAACTGAGAGCTTTAAGCCAGTCCAATAAACAAGGACTTGAACATGAGAAGGAAGAGAGATAGAGACGGTGAGAGGCAGAGTGGGAGAGAAGGAGTGAGATAAGAAGAGAGTACAGAAAATACAAAGATATGGAGGAGGAAAGTAGATAAAAGAAGATGAAAAGGAGTCAGGTTTTGGACACATGCAACAATAAATCCTTTAAAGTGGCAAAGGGAAGAAGAGAAGGAGAGTCAAAGTCGCTTTTAATTGTGCTGAAATTAAAGGAGGTAGCTGACTACTAATCCTCACCCAGTGATTGGAGTCATTTTCCACCTGGATTAGATGGCACCGGCTTATTTGGCCAGACTTCATTATTTGATTTCAGTCAGCTTATACCCCCCAGAGTACAAAAATGTGTATGTTCTTACACACGGAGCATGAATTTCCCCCGAACACTGGGCTTAAGTCTATGTAAAGTACACCTAATCACCACACGCAGCCAGCCAGGGACCGGCAGAGTCAAGAGACACACAGGAGATGGAGGGTCAACGTACCGTGCTCGACTCACGCTCTTTCAGAGGAATGGCCAGAGGCGAGTGAAAAGATGAGGGGCCAGTGGAGAGGAAAGCAAAACACAAATTAGTACGGGTCACACCACAACTCCACAATCCAATCAGATTACAGCAATAAAGTTATTATTCAACTAGAGGAGTGCTTTCATGTTGCTACCAACATCTGGGAACCTTCTCTAAAGGAGCATAAACATTGTTTTATCAATGCCTGTGTATATATTGACAGTTTATATTATTATCAGTAATAAGCCACCATTGACAGGTTGTAATAAACCTTGAGCCGGTGTTTATTCTACTCTCTGTGACCTCTGACCTTCTAGCTTGTGACTCCTGGACCAAGCCCATTTATTAACATAAACTGAGGATTTGATGAATTACAAGAAACAAACTATCAATCACTTTATAATTAACTCTCTTTAGTCACATGAAAACATTTTATATATGTGGTTATTGACATACTTAACAGCCCATCAATTATGATTTATCATTGATCTATAAAGTATTTTACTCATTAGAAATCTAAAATATAAAAGCTGACTCATAAGAGCTTGGTACTTCAAGTTTTAACAAAACGAAGGTACAGAGGGTTGTTCTGTTCCATCTCTTATTTATAAACCCAAATGTTCAAAGCTTGTTATGTGCTGTCTCCTAATAGAAGTTTAGGCTGCTTAAGAGAAAAGGGAAAAGTTTGGCTAAAAATTACTCCTGTATCTGAGTTCATGTAATTACATTGCATCAACATGTAGATTTAAAAGGGATAGTTCAACATTTAGTCAAATTGTCCCATCACCATAATCCCTATAGTCATAGCAGTAGGTTCGTTACCTTTAATTGTCAGTGCAAGCTGTTTTTAGAACGGCGGAGCAGAGCCGTGAGCTGCTCAGAGCTACGCTACGGAGGCTCATGGGATTTCTTGGTTTCCCTCATCAAACTCATCAAATACACAATCCAACAACTCCACAACACTCTGGTGGACAAGTTGTGACCTGCACATTCACCACGCTATGAGATAATAACACAACGTTACCACACAGAGTTGGTTTAGAGGGAAATACAGAGACTGCTTGATGAAAAACTGCCCCCGATGGAAATGTGCATCAGCATGAATTTCCCTCTAAAACAACTCTGTCAACAATTAAAGGTAACGAACCTACTGCTATGACTATAGGGGTTATGGTGATGGGCCAATTTTCCAAAATGTTGAACTATCCCTTTAAACGCAGTGACTTATTTCTAGCACAAATGCATATCTGCCTTGCAAAGTGTGTCCTTGGCGGGTCCAATCAGCCGTCAGCAGTGACATGCTGCAGGCAGCGTGTGTGTGTGTGTGTGTGTGTGTGTGTGTGTGTGTGTGTGTGTGTGTGTGTGTGTGTGTGTGTGTGTGTGTGTGGCAGGCTGTGCTCCTCACCTCGGTGCTCCAGGTCGTGGTGGTTCTTCTCGTCCTTTACGGGCAGGTGGGCCTGGCTGCCGAGAGCGCCCAGCGCCAGCAGGCCGGAGCCAGCGCCCGTCACAGGGGGGAGGCCGGGCGGCTGCAGGCCCGAGGGGTGCGGGGGCAGCTGGACCGGGGGGCCGTGGGCCGCGTGAGAAAGGTGCTGCGCCTGGAGCTGCTGCTGCTGTAAACAAGTTACGCAGAGAGACGGGGAGACAAGACAGAGGACAAATGGGTCGGCTGGGAAAGAGAATCCATGAATGACCGCACTCTGCTCGTGCATTAGAGCTGGCTTTGACAACATTGGGTTCAAGGCCAAACCATTTATGCATAATAGCAGAGCGACGGTGGCTGCCAACATGCTGATCCAGCTCATTCGCCGTCTGAGGGAAAAACAGACTCTGCTCGTAGCTGTTGATGTACAGCGCGGTTATTATCTGATTCACAATGCTGGACGGCTGCAGCAGTAGAATAAACATTATGACATATTCACTCATCGAAAAGCATCTCAGTGTTTTCTCTGGGTCTTCTGTGTTCGGTGGTGCATTATTGACCCAGAGCAGACGGCGTAGACCTGAAACATTCCAACTGATCGATCAGATTAATTACACACTAAGAAAAGCTGCGCGTGCTGCTGCGCCAAGCCCACGTCTTCATATATCAGGCTTTCTTTGGCCAGCACTTGAAAACATTAATGTCTTTCATTAAAACATTGTTGATGCTTGATGAAAAGTGAATAATTCATGTTGTGTTGACTGTCTAACACCACGCTGACGGTATCAGCTCCGTGCAAAAGCTTTGGTACGAAGGAGCTGCAGTGTTGTCCAGGGTTTATATTAGATTTAGTTTTTTCCTAACACGGTGCTCACTGATCACAACACTTCATACTATTTGTGCGACAACTGTTACTGTAAACTATCTTGTTGATATCAACATTTTCTTCAGTCGTAGGTGGGACAGTAAAATCAAGAATTAACCATCAATCAATAGGTCCATACTTGAAAACTTGAACCTTTCAAAACACAGGAAAAGCAAGCGCCGCGTGGCCACTCCTCTAGCAAAATGCTGTTAAGCACAGAGAACACCAGCGCGCACACACATAGAGACACACACACCTCCCAAGAGGCCATGAATGTGTGTGTGAGAGGCAACCAGAGAGGAGTGAGTAGATAGACAGGAGTTAAATAACCACTCAGCCAAGAGGGAAGCAAGTGTTTTAAAACAAGGTTAAATAACACTTAGCACATCCATCAACTGCCTCTCTAAAAAAGAAAAAAAAAACATGATTGCTATTCTGCTCAGTAGATAGAACTTCAATAACCTCATCCATACATTCATTACATGAAATGGAAAATATCTAGTGGCTCACCCACGTTTTAAAGGTCTAGTTAGCAGCTGGCTGTTATTCAGGCAGCTCATTACGCCGAGCTGGACCCGCAATCACCGCACAACGGATACAAGCAACTGACGGCCGCATTGTTAATCGATATTGTACCAGTGTGTGTGTGTGTGTGTGTGTGTGTGTGCTCCAGCAGCCTATTTGTTGTGAAAAGGGAAAAAACGAGCATAAAGTGAGAAAGGGGCAGCCAGAACAAGAAAGGGAGGAGGAGAGGGGGGGATCAGAAAATAAGAAGAGAATGAAAGAGAGAGTGAGCAGGAGGGACGGAGGCAGGGACGTCCCTATTGAGTCTGCCTAATGAGAAAAAGCGTGCAGGGATCATTATCAAGAAGCCTCATTAGCGAGCGATGGCTGAGGAGAGACGAGGGAGGGAAGGGAGTGGCTGGGGCTGTGGAGGAGGGGGGGAGGGGTGTATGTGTGTGAGGGAGGGAAGGAGGGGGGGGAGTGGAGAAAAAGAGGGAAAATTTCTGAAAATAAATTGCTTCCAATTCAATATTCATGGATAAAGAGCTGGCTTCCTTTCACACTTATCTTTTTTCATTATGTGTAAATGCCGCTGCAGCTCCGGCAACTTCCACAGGAAACAGGCAATTAAAGTTAACTAGGCGAAGCTGGCTCCCTGCAGAACAGGACTGTCAGGTGGAACAAGCATCAACAGCAGCAGCAGCACAAACCAGCTGGCAGCCCGGCTTAATAAGTCTGGCAATGATCACCACATTACCTCCTTATCCTGCGCTTTACAACTCATTTTCTTCAGTTGTCACGACAAAGATTAGACGACACCGTGTCCTCCCAAAAACTAGACCCGACTGATTCCAGTTAACGGCATCGGATTGAGACGCACGCGGGGGAAATGCTTCGGAGGTTAGTTGTGATGTGGGGAAAAAAGAAAAGAAGTGCTGTCAAAACTGAATAATGCAGACAAAGGACACGATGCCAAAAATATCCAAAAACACACCCAAGTGGTGCTCCCCCCCCCCCTCCCTCCACAGCACGACTGGTGACTTCCTCAACACTGACCATGAAGGCCGGGGAGACACTATGTGGCTGCAGCTGCTGCTTCAAGGGGGGGGGGGGGGACACGTTTCAGGCATCACCTCCTTTCACTACACACTGATGCCTCACTCCATCTGCAGCAGAACTGTCTGTTTCTGTGACTGGTGACTTCCTCAACACTGACCATGAAGGCCGGGGAGACACTTTGATTGAAAATTGCTGCAGCTGCTGCTTTAATTAATCAACTATTAATACTAGGGATGGGTCCCGGATCCCGGTCCCTGGGCTTAGTGTGTGGGCTGATAGCACTGACTTCAGCCAGAAACAACACAAGCATCACATCTTAGAGCTGGAGCTAATGCTTTTTTCATCAGTCCATCTGCTTTTTCAATTTTCTATAACTGTCTGTTTAAAAAAAACAGCCCAAAGTGATTTATTCATGGAACCGACAGGAAGGAAAAACACAAGTTACGTTTTTGAACGCACCATGAGTTTTCTATTGGTCCTCGTCCCTCCACCACATTCACGATTCAACACGTCACCACATTCTCCAAACACCAAAGATAATTCCATTAAGAGAACCGACGGCAGCGATCAGGGAGGACGTTTCTGATTGAAAATTGCTTATAATCACTGCAGATATGATACTAATTAATTAATCAACTATTAATACTAGGGATGCATCGATCCAGCTTCTTCAGTCCCGACACCGATCCCGGTCCCTGGGCTTAGTGTGTGGGCTGATACCGCTGACTTTAACATGACTTTCCCAACTGGCAACCTGTGAAACGTGCTGTAGAATTAAAGTGACTAACCCTAACCCACTACCTGACACTCAGTCTAACTATTTAGTCAATATCTGGGCTGATATCCAATATTAATGTGGGTGCATTCCTAATGAATACAGACTCTAGTAAAACAGCACTAATGCTCAGCTTTGTTTCATGTAAATAACAACATAGGAATAACTGTGTGTGTGTGTGTGTAGCCTCGTCCTGCTGCAGCACTGACAGGTGTTTAAGTGCTTGTAGGAAATGTGTAGATGCAGATGAGTCAAACCGCTGTGTGTGTGTGTGTGTGTGTCGCTGTGGACATACTCAAACTAGATGGAAATATGAGCTCCTGTATTGCAGCAAACAGGTATAAAGGCTGGTTGATAAGCAGCACGTAGCCTCCAACAGACTCGTTAACCATTATCCAAGCGCTATCTGGCCGTATGCTGAAACCATGGAAATGAGACAACACCCCCCGACACTTGTCAAATCAAACTTGTGCATCACCTCTGGCGATATGCAAACGGCTGCAGATGCACGAGGGCCGGTTTGCATCTGGGCTCATTCAACCTGCTCAGGTTGTTGGTAAAGTTTAATATCATGGAAACAGGAAATTGTGGCATTAAGCATTCGTTTACTTTGGTTATTTTCACATGTCCAGCACCATGAGGTCAACTGAAGCTTTCCTTGGTTGTTTTGTATTTGCTTTTTTTCTTTTATTCAAATTTTATGAATATTTTGAACATATTTAGTCTTTCTTTTTTGAGTTTTGCATCGAGTCTGTTCAATCAGAAAATCAAAAAATGTTTGCAACAGTTTTCTGCAGTCGAAGATGACAGCTTCCATTGCTTCTATCAACAATCAGCTAAGTGTAATTATTTAATTTAGAATGATAAAAGATGTAGAAAAGGATCAAATCCCCATGAGCAGCTGGATTCTGTCAAATTCTAGTCTTTTTTGCTTGATTAAATTACTTATAAATATATAAACGTACTGGATCACATGCTGCCGCCCAGTGCTATAGGTGGCCCCCCCCCCCGTTGTCCCTGTGGGGCAAACATCTATCATCGGGTCTGGAGTTGAGCCAGAGGCGGGAGTCGAGTCTGTGCATGTGTGCGTGCATGTGTGTGGCTCACATCTATGTTCTGATCTAATGGCTGCAGAGCGCGGCCACAGCCTGATGCTCTGAACGGCGCCGAGGCTTTAATGACACGACTCACACTGTGGGGACGTGGAGATTGATCACCTGCCACGTCTTCTTCACCCCAATAATTAAAGTCTGTTTTCCTGTGTGTGTGTGTGTGTGTGTGTGTGTGTGTGTGTTAATGAAGCCAGGGTCACTCACATCGGAGACGGTCTCACTGAGCCGCTTTAAAAAAGGAAAAGAAAAAAAGGGGAGGAAATAGGAAGTAATTACCTTGAAAACTGGGGGTTGTGCTCCTGGCTCATTTACCTTAATCGAATTTCGATATCCGCCTCTCATTAGACCTGACCCCCCCCTCACCACTGGGACAACCTAACCGCTCGCTAACCCCTGCTGCAGAGGGCTAATCAAAAGGACCAGTTCTTCATCTGGGTCCAAGCTGGCCATTAAAAACCAGCTAGCCTTCACATTTTTTTTTCTAAATAAAAGCAGATGGAAGAGAAAAAAAAAACTTAAAAGTCCATTTGGCCAGAGTGGATTTTGGGTGTTCAGGGTTGTGGCTACAATTAAAAGGTCAATTACTGAAGTGCACTCTTTTCCTCTATTAAAGTTTGGAATGCTGCAGATGCTCCTTAATGCATGAAGAAGAAAACAAGGCGTTTAGTCTGACATGGTGACCAAGTCCTAAAAGCAGCTTTATGGATATAACGTTGTTCAGACCTGTCCATGAGCAGGTGCATGAGGAGAAACTGAGTTGAAATTCAAAGTAGGAGGAGTCAGGGATGTTGGACAGCAATAGGTGGTTTGCAGGTGATGTCACAAGTCACGACTGCAGATGGCGGCGGTGAGTGCTTGCAGGAAAACGGTAGGAAAATGCCCAAGTTTTGCACCGTCTACCGCTGGACAAACCAGGAAAAACTAAACAACAACATTGTGGGTGAAATAAATGATTATTACATGAAAACACAGCGATGTGATTCCCACCGATCCTCAGTGAGTATGGATCATATCCGATATGTTTTTCTATTTTTAGACAACACCCGCTACGTGCAGGCTCACCCAACGCTTTCTAGTACTCCATCGTTTCCAATCACCGCTCTCCTCTTCCTGCCCACGCGTCATCCCAATCACATGACTGCAAAACACCCACTGGACATCTGACCTGCTGAATCCTGAAAGTCCTCGGTGGCTGGTCGTTTCATCCAACATTAACATTAAACACTGCAGCATCTCTTAGTGTCCTATTAACCAAGCCTTAACAAAGCATCACAGCAAAGAGAAGCTCATTCATGCAGTAGTTCAACAACACCATCGTGAAATAATCAGTCAACGCCCCAAGTTTGGACCAAGAGGAGACTTTCCTGTCCCACCCACTCTGACAACAGCAGCTAAATCTTTTATCCACTATAGCTCACTAATGTTCATTGCCTGTTAAGTCCATACTGCTGTAATCTCTGCTGCTTGTCCCAACCTGACCGGCCGCTCTAATTCCTCCTGCTAGCGGGTCAGAGGTAGGGCTAAGCCTGTTGGCTGGAACCTTTTATCTAATTAAAGTGCAGCCAAAGTGAAATCTGAGAAACACCATGATCTGATCTCAGCCTGGCCTGTGTTACTGTATATCAGATGCTCTCTGACTCAGAGCGGAGCTGCTGCTAGGAAGCGCACGCCGCATACCGACAGGTCACAGTTAACCAACAATCAGTGAAATTACAGCACATTGCATACATTGCAAACTTAAATGAAAAAACCACAATAAACCACTTGAGACGGGGGCAAGTCTGCATGGATGCAGAGGACATGGCACTGCTGGTTTGTATTCATCCTGAACATTCAAATGCCACAGAGAGGAGGGAGGAAATGGCTGCAGATTAATACGCTGAGCTGCCTTTATTTCCTTCTCACCCCCATTTTCCTCCTGAATCTGTTGCCCTTTTCCGAGGTTATCCTTGAAATGCAACGCTTCAGCTGAAGCACGTACGGTGAACTCAACCTCCGGCGTGCGGCGTGTGGCGTGCTCGGGTTAGCCTACGTGTCTGTGTTGGGAGTGCCAGTTCTTCTCTGTGCATGCAGCTTTGCCCCCGGGCCTCGGGTCAAATGAAGGAAGAAAAAAAGGGGGTATACACACAGTCAGAGGCAGATTGGGAAGTCCACGTACCCCGATGATCGCATTCAGCTCAGTCATTGTCACCTGCTTTGCCCGTTCAACAGCCTGAGCCACCTGCTGTTGATGCTGCAGGACACACAAACACAAGGATCAGACTCCTGATGCTGAAGAAGGAGTGAAGGGAAAAAACACAGCGATGCAGCACAAACAGAGATACAATGCACAGACAGGAGTTAGTCTGATTTAAAATCAATGACATAACTTCAAAATAATATATCGTATATAGAGAGAGATTAATGCCAGTTACAGCGAATAAAAACCACTAAAAGTGAAATCTGTTGTCAGTAGTGACAGCCAGTTTTAGTCTCTCTGTGGGTTTTCAGATGTATTGTTTCTATTTTCTGTATCTTGTTTGGCAGTTTGTGAAACAACAGGTGTTGAAGGTAAAGGATCAGGAAACGCTGCGTACTTAAAATAATGGACACATTATTCTTATTTGTGATTCAAATGAAGGACTGTGCTGCTAAAACTCACGTCTGCTTCACGTCTTAACAATAAATGTCACAGTTGACACAATAACTGGAACGTCTCTATGTGTGTATTTATAATAACTGTAAAGAAAGAAGCAGCTACTACAGCTTGTGGCTGAAATGAGACTCATTCACATTCTTTGTTGACACTCACCTCTTGTGACAAGAAGGGCATGATCTGAGCCAGAATAGCGTTGAGACGTTTGGCGATCTCCGTCTGTAGGAGAGAGAGAGACATGAGATTAGAGCGATGGTCTGACAGGATGCTGCGCGCCACGAGTTAAACTACCTATATTACAAAAGCGTGTGCACGCGACCCTCGGATGGACCGTGTATTTCTTAACCAGCGCCTTGGAGCAGATTTCCCCCCCGCCCTCTCTCTCTCTGCCTCCATTAGGCCTTATTTCATTAGGAGGCTGAAATATGCTAATAGCATCTGGCTGCAGAGCCTAATGAGGGCCATACTTCATAATTACAGCCCATAGAGAGGAGGGGGGGGGGCTGGGGGGGGGGGGGGGGGGGCGCTGGAGCAGACAGGTTAACTCTCCGGCCCTATCTATCAGAGGCATCTTTGGTATCGACCGTGGAATATTAGCTGGGGAAGTCAGACGATACTGCAGGGGGGGCTCCGGCAAACACAGAGCACTTTACGGAGCTGCAGTTGGACAAATGGATCTAGTGGACGATCCGTCTGCTGGGGGGGGGCCGAGACATTCTGCACAAACCATTTCCTTTTTTAAACTCTGTACTTTCCACAGGAGGAGGAATACTGAAGAGGAGGAGGAAGAGGAGGAGGGTAAAACACAAAAGTAGAAAGCAGGATGAGGGAGATGGGATGGTGGGGGGGGGGGGGGGGGGGGGGGTGAAACCCTCTGATTTGACACTAAGGTAATGTGGTTTGACTGAACCGAGGGAGGTGAACTAATTGATTGGGAGAGATTAGGGCTGGGGGGGGGGGGGGGGGGGGCAGCAGGTGTGTGGGGGGTGAAGAGGTCTTTCCCGCCGTTTTACATGCTGCTGCATTCCAGTCATTTTCTCCCTTAACCTTGTTTGACTGTGAAAGGGGGGGGGGGGGGTGGGGGTAAAGGAGGTGCCAGTGGCCCTCTGCTCTGCACAACCTCTGTGGGGGGGGGGGGGGGGGGCAGGAAGAGAAGGAAAGAAGAGGGGACAGACCTTTACTGGCCTGTCAGGAATTATCTCACAACCCCCGTCTGACCTTAGACACTCTGTGCTTTCTCTCTCCACCCCCCCCCCCCCCCCCCCCCCCCCCCCTCCTCCTCCTCCTCCTCCTCCAACTGCTCCTCCTCACCCCCTCCATGCTAATCTTCACTGCTCCCCTCTGTGCCCGCCCTCCTCCTCCTCCTTCTTCTTCTTCTTCTTCTTCCTCTTCCTCTGTCATCTTCCCCCTCCTCTGTTGCCGGGGCAACGCTAGCTGATGGTTATGTAAATTGGTGCCGGGGCCTCGACCAGAACAGCCTGTAAAATCATATTAGGCGCAGCACAGAGGCAGGTCATTAAATTGAATTTTCGGCCTGTCGATCTGATCGGCACGGGAAATTAATGAGGGATAACTGTGGGGAAGGAGGAGTGGGGGTGGGGGTGGGGGGGGCAGATAAAGAGAGAGGGAGGGAGGGAGGGGGCTCTATAGAGACTCATAAACCATCATCATTAGCGGGGGCTGGATACAATGACACACAGTAGGATTAGAGTGTTTCAGTATCGCACCACTTCTCTGGAAATGGCTGCGAGGTGGGGGGGGGGGGGGGGGGGGGGGGGGAGGGGGGGCAGCGGTATGCCGATACACTCCACTATTAGAGCAACAACGCCACAGACCCCTCTTCTTGGGGAGTTCTGCTGGCAAAAAGATGTAAATGCAAATATTTGGGTACAACAACGGCATAAATAATCACAACTACAGAAAAAGGACTGTTCGCCTGATACCTGTTTTTTGGAAAACAGACACGGAGCGTTGTAAAAGGTTGTCCACCAGAAATGATATCTAGGACCTTCAAGGATTAAAACCTGGGTGGACAACCCGGTCAACGAGCTGCAGGAAAGCTACGGGGTCCAAAGCCCCTCTTCTGGGGTCATTTTGCTGGCGAAAGTATGTAACTGCAAATACTTAGGTACTACAATGGCATAAATAGTCATACAACTATAACATTTGTCAGAGAGCAGTGTTTCCCCTAGAATATTTTTTAGGCCCGGTGGTACCCACAGAAAAACCCTGAAAAGACGCCCATTGAATATTTATAAAAGGAGGCCTACATCAGGGTCCAACGTTGCCCCATCTAATGCTATTTTACATAGTAGGCTATATAGTAGCAGAATGCCCTCCATGCCTGAACAGGTGAGCCACCTGTTTAATGCCTGATCACAGTTGATATCTTGAACTGAAGGGCCTTTCATGGCCAAAAACATCATTTTAACAGACAGCTACTCCATCAGGTTTTACATTCACATGCTGCAGTGGACAATTTAGTTTAAGTATTAATCCAGTATCTAAAAAAAAAATAAGATGAAAATGTTGGCCTTCTGAAAAGTAGGCTATGTCCATCTGCTCTCAATACTTGGTTGGGGCCCAGACCTCCATGTTATTCTAGTTTATTGAGACGCCCCTGTAAAACTCAAGGATGTGGGACATTGAAACAGTGACAGAGAAACAGCCAGTCATCCAACAGCTGTGTCGTTTGGTTGAAGCACCGTCTCCACGTGTGTTTATTGACAACAGGGTTAACCTGGACGCGTTAGCTCGTCGGTATGGTTACTGCGTGCGTCTGTCCCGAGTCTGAAACAGCGGCGGCGGCGACAGCGGCCGCTCGCCGTCACTGAAACGCTCCGTGAAATCGGCGATTAAATACAACGAGCCGCGAGCGACGTCTAGCCTGTCTCACCTGGAGCTCACGCTGCAGCGACCCAGTTCATCCCACCTGACAGTGTCTTTGCTCCGCGTCAATCCCTCCTCTCACTCTCTCTCCCTCTCCTGTCTCTCTCGCATGACGCGCATCAATGTCGCTGGTGTTTTTTTTTTCTTTTTTCCACGGCACCGTAGTTTACTTGTTACAAACGTCAACATCCCAAAATATGCTCTCACACCCGCATAGGCAACGAAGCAGGTTAACTCACGTTGCAGAACATCGCTGCACAGAGCCTCCTAAACATAATTTATTATTGATTTCTGAATGAATGGATGTGTCTTATTTTACTAAATTATTTATTTATTTATTTTGGCCTGGCGGGGGCTCTCGTTGGCCTGGCGGCCCGCCAGGCCTGTACAATGGTAGGGGAAACACTGGAGAGTATCTTGACACATAGGGGAAGGCAAGAAAAAAGATTCTGTGGTTTGTTGCAACTTGATTGTAAGATATCACCCTCAACATCCCAAAAAAGACCAAAAAAAGTACTGTTCGCCTGACAAATTCTCATGGAAATTATTATTTTTCAGCACTTTATGGAAAACATCTATACCTAATACATGTATAGAAAACTTCCTTAAAGGGCCAACGAGGAGTTTCTATTCGGTTATAAAACAGTCTCACGTTAATGTGGATGAATCTACGCTACCCGCACTTGTTAATGGCTCCATTTTCGATCAATATATCGTTTTGTCTCTATCATTATTTTGTTATTATTAGTGGTGTCGGAAATGCTGGTCGAGCCGACCAGCACTTATTGCTTTTGGTTTCGCGGACGCAAATGAGAATAACGGCGATTCGGGCGGCGTTATGGTCAGAACTACGACGGTAACTGAACCTCTTTGAACCTCTGACTTTAATCCTTGATGAATGAAAACATGAGTCCGTCTTGCGCCGGTGGAGGAATTCTACGGTGCGCGCGGAGGCAGCGTGAAAACACTTCGCTTCTCCAAAACTCCTCGTTGTCCCTTTAATTCATAAGCTTCCATTTGGGTCCAAGCAGCCTTTCTACTGCTACTGGAAAGCTACAGGCTCCAAACAGCTGTAGTGAAAACCTCCATGTTAACCGGCCTCATCAGAATACAGTGTATTCCTGGATAGAGAGGAGACCGTCGGCCTCAGCAAGGGGGGGTTGAGATAGAAAGGCTGCTTGGACTCAGATGGAAGCTTATGAATTCAGGAAGTTTTCTAGCAGCACTACCCAAGAAGAGGGGTTTGCAGCTGGTTGACCAGGTTGTCCACCCAGGTTTAAATCCTTCCTGGATATCATTTCTGGTGTCCAACCTTTCCCAACGCTCCGTGTCTGTTTTCCTGGGTCGGGGTTCTCACCGGGTGGTTTGAGGGCTGAGATCAGGCCGAGGTGCGTTGGGGTTTGTTTTGTTTTTTTGTTGTTTTTTTAAGGTTAAACGTTCCTGAACCCTCGGCTTCCTGTGAAATTCACCCCCAGAGTTGGACTCTTACTTTTGGAGGCAGGAAATCAAACAATAGGACAGACTTCCTTCGCTTCGCATCCATTGTTGTTTTTCTCTTTTGTGCCCTAATTATCGCGGCGCTGATGCTCAACATTTCACCCGTCCATCGTATCACAGGTGCTGTTTACTAGAGCGCCAGCCGGGGGCAAACATGACTCATGCCCCCCCCCCTGAGACAAACACCCTCCACTGGATCAAGGCCAGATCTGGCAGCTTTCTGGTCTGGAGTTCACCCACGTTACGGAGGGCACATGGGCACATGGGCTTATTTACACCAGTTTTTGACAGTCATTTTGAAGGGGGGGCGGGGGGGGGGGGTACTTAGAACGCATCACATCCGATGACTCCCCGGCACTCTTTAACGACTCCCACTTTACTTTGCAGGCGCTGTTTTCCACGGTGCTTTTAGCGGCAGAGACGGGCACTGGAAAGAGTTTATTGACACTTAAAGCCAGTGAAAACAGAAGCAGCTTTTCAGAGCAGCAGCGCCACAATTACAGCAGGTACTCAGGGTCGTCTAGTAGCAGCAGCTACTCAGGGTCGTGGAGCAGCAGCAGCTACTCAGGGTCGTCGAGCAGCAGCAGCTACTCAGGGTCGTCGAGCAGCAGCAGCTACTCAGGGTCGTCGAGCAGCAGCAGCTACTCAGGGTCGTCTAGTAGCTCCAGAGTCTGGAGAGCTGCTCTCTCTCTCTCTCCATCGCAGCCTCTCTGTCAATGGTGCGTTGAAAGCCATTTGGCTGTTTGTCGCTCCAGGCATTAGCCCCCGAGTGGAGAGCAGGAGAGCACAGGCTCTGACGAGGATTCAATTGGCGAGGAAAACAAGTGGCATATGACGGGGAAGGAGGGGGGGGGGGTTGGGGAGTGGGGGGGGGGGGGGGGGCAGAGATGGCTGTTTGGGAATTATCTTCTCAGCCAGAGCCGAGGAAGAAAGAAAGAGGCACTTAGAGGAATCTTGTTCATTACAAATGCATGAGGAATATTTTGCATGTGCATGTCATTCTATTTTGAGCTCGTACACACAGAAAGGAAGTGACATGCTTTTCTGTGTGTGTGGGGGGGGCGGTGGGTGGTGGGGGGGGGGGGGGCAGCATATGGAAATGGGCTGTTTTCCAACAGATTACATTTGATTTCGTTAGAGTTCAAATCCTCCTGATGTAGACAATATTTATTTATAGTTCTTATTTTGAATTATGCAGTTCATGTGCGCACACACACACACACACACACACACACACACACACACACACACACACACCCACACAACACAACACACACACACACTCTCTTCCCATTTCACCACATCAACGCCGACACACCACAACCACCATCAGCTGGTTGAGTACACATCAACACAAACACACTAATTGTGTAACCCTGTCCTATCAGAATGAAGCTGCTCTCTCAGCCTGCAGCAGTAACCTGCCCCCCCCCCGCCCCCCCCTGCCAGAGACTGTGTGTGTTCTCCAGTCAGTTTGTGTTGGCGTAGCGACAGGTCGGCCATCATCACCTTGGCAAACAATTCCAGGAATCCTGTATAAATTATTCATTTGCACAAACTCTCTCTCTCTCTTCCTCCCCTCCCTCTCTTTGCTCCTCCTTTTCAGCCTCTTCCTCCATCCATCCAGGAAACGGACATGACCCCCCCCCGCCCCCCCTCCATAAAGCACTTTCTCAGTTTCCCCTCGTTCATTCAAGAAGTGCGGAAATGAAAACAAGAAGAAAAAAAAAACACAAAAAAGAAAAAACAAGATTGACAAAATGGCTACGAAGACGCCAAGCGGCCAGATGTGATCAGACGGTATAGGATCGTCGGTGGGGGGGGGGTCGGTGGGTGGGGGGGTAGAGGGGGGGGGGGTTCCTCCGCTCATGTTCTTTTTTTGCTTTCGATTTACCCGAGACGGTTGAAATCAAAACGTCGGCCGGCGTACAAGGGAGATAAACAGGGAGCACAACAGAGGTAGGGGAAAAAAAAAGCCCCCCCCCCCAAGCCTCCCCCCCCCCCACCACCACCACCACAGAGTCAGCAGGGCATGTTGCTGAGGCAGCCTAATGAGCTGCGCTAATTAAAATCACTTATTGACAGCGAGCGAGGGTGATTACCTCCACCCTGCACTCTTTGCCATCATAAGAGACACTGTCAAAACAAATTACCCCCCCCCCCCCCCCCCACACACCCTCCCACCCCCCCTACACCCTCCTACCCCCCCCAGCCACACAGATCCCTTTGCAAGCCATTCCAATCAGCTGCAGCGCAGGAGAAACTTGAGTTCCAGTGGGTTTGTGTCAAGACACGGCTGGTGTTTCCACGTAGAGGTTATGAATATGGATCTCTATGCATGTGTGTGTGTGTGTGTGTGTGTGTGTGTGTGTGCACATATGTGTGTGTGTGTGTGTGTGTGTGTGTGCGTGCACGTGTAAACACCAATCCCCTTCTTTTCAATCCAGCTTTGCAGCAATAACAACACAAAGTGAGTTTATCGCCCCTTTTTTTCTCCACGCAGCAATAAATCTTCCACAGAGGCAGCGTGATGTTCCCGCCTGCATCCAATAATCCCCCCCCCCGCTGGATCACATGGACGGCTAAGGGCTGTCTGTCGACCTCTCGCTGATGTCATCACAAACACTGGTTCATGGGGGGGGGGGGGTCATGCATTATTCACGGTGGCGCTGCTGCCGTCGACTCCGCCGGCGCATTGATAAACAAAGAAGATGCGCAGGAGGAGAGAGAGGGCCAGTCGATTAACCCATTTACCCTCAAGCCTCTCACCCCCACCACCACCCCCCCCACCTCCATGCACACCCTTTCTTCCAGCCAGTCCGCCCACCACCGCCCACCAGCTCCACCCCCCCCCCACCCCCCCCCACCGTGGCTTCAGCCTCCTTGGTTGTGATAAGTGTCTGACAAGAGAATCTCCCAGAACGGAGGAGGAGGTTGAGACACAACGGAGAGGACACC
Organism: Decapterus maruadsi; assembly: GCA_030347415.2. NCBI lineage: Eukaryota > Metazoa > Chordata > Actinopteri > Carangiformes > Carangidae > Decapterus > Decapterus maruadsi. Next base: position 36,229,434 of record CM064900.1, read on the forward strand.
TTGTTAGACACACACACACACACAGCAACACACACACACAGCAACACACACACACAGCAACACACACACACAGCACACACACACACACACACACACACACACAGCAACACACACACACACAGAGACACACAGCAACACACACACACAGCAACACACACACACACACACACACACACACACACACACACACACACACACACACACACACACACACACACACACACACACACACACACACACACACACACACACACACACACACACACACACACATACAGATACATACACACACACACACACACACACACGCCTACAAAAAAGCGAGCCAGCGTCTCCACCTGATGAATGGTGTGGCGTGCTGCTGTTCCAGCTGGGCTCCCCTCCCACTGATGCCATTAACCTTCTGGATGTGAGGGCCATGGAGCCTCCCCCCCCCCCCCTCCCCCCCACCCTCTCTGTCTCCCTCCCTGACACACTCCCACTCTCATACATCATATCAAACAGCTAATGACACAAGGGCCATCATTCACATCACATCGTGGTGGTGGTGGTGGTGGTGGTGGTGGTGGTGGTGGGGGGGGGGCAAGACAGGGGAGGGTGGGAGGCAATGAAAAGACATAAGGGGCATGAGGAGGGGGTGGGAGAGGAGAACTGAGGCAGAGATGACAGAGTGAAACAGAAAGCAGGGAGGAATGGGAGAAAATGGAAATGTAAGTGTCTGTAGATAAAAGATGGGACGGCACCTCCAGATCAGGTTCTCCTCTCCTTCTCCTCTAAGAGAACAGAATCATAATGCTGAGAGAGGAGGAGGTGTGGGTGTCATGGAGCCGACTAAAAGCCTCGGGGTCAGCTCTTTAGTCAAACTGGTGATTTGCAATTCTATATAGAGTTTTGATCTGACTTGTATGGAGGTTGTTGACGTATAGAGAGGAGGATGTGGTCAGGAGAGTCAGGAGAGATGAGCAGATCACCACACTGAAGGTCACTACAGCCAGAGCAACGCAAGACGCACGCAGACTGATTCCAAGAGACAACATGTTGAAGCGTTTACATGGACACGGACTGGCGGGTCATATGGAAGTTCAGTTTCCACTCGGGGTCCGAATATTCATGCAGAGAGAGGAGGAGGTGGAGGAGGAGGAGGAGGAGGAGGAGGAGGAGGAGGAGGAGGAGGAGGAGGAAGAGGTGGAGGAGGAGGAGGAGGAGGAGGAGGAGGAGGAGGAGGAGGAGGAGGAGGAGGAGGAGGAGGAGGAAGAGGTGGAGGAGGAGGAGGAGGAGGAGGAGGAGGAGGAGGAGGAGGAGGAGGAGGAGGAGGAGGAGGAGGCGGCGGTACGCCGTCAGAGACAGTCGTTTTTCGGCAGGTAGTCTCTTTTTCACACAACACCAGCAACGTACTGCATACGCACTCCCAACTCCCAACGCTCTCTTCTTTTCCTGCTAAAATTAGGAATATGTCACGCTGCTGTTTAATACAACAATCACTCACGGCAGCGGGCACGTTCCAAGCATTTGTTTCATCGGCGCATGTTAATACCCGAGCTGAAATCTTCAAACAGACTGATTTAAAGGTGTACAGAAAAGAAAACTGAATTTGAGCCACTCTGGGTCATAAAATTAATGTAAAAACTCATCTAACAGACGATGTAGGCCAAACTTTGTGCAAAATTCTATTTTTGAGTAAATCCGGAGTGAAAGTGTTGTATTTTTTTTTCGCATTGCACAATGCAGGCGCACGGATTCTACGTCAGCCTGCTCACGATTCAAAAGCCACTGATATTGGATCTGTCGTCTGTCATTCAAACGTCTGAAACACGCACACACACGGAGCTCCGACTCGCCCCAAGCTTTGAATATCCCGCCCGCTCGATAACGACCAATCAAATCCGCGTTCCTCACTCAGGTAAAGTCGTGTTGCAGCTCGGCACAACTCGGCGCGACAGACGGGACAAACGGCCGTTTCTGTACAGCTTTAAACCGAACCTTTCTGAAACCGTCCATGTAAACGTACGCGGTGAGGAACGCAGCAGCGCCGGGCCGACAGCAGCAGGCCTCGCGGTGCAGCAGCGCCGGGCCGACGGCAGCAGGCCTCGCCTCGCGGTGCAGCAGCGCCGGGCCGACAGCGGCAGGCCTCGCGGTGCAGCAGCGCCGGGCCGACAGCAGCGGGCCTCGTGGTGCAGCAGCGCTGGGCCGACAGCAGCGGGTCTCGCGGTGCAGCAGCAGCGCCGGGCCGACAGCAGCGGGCCTCGCGGTGCAGCAGCGCCGGGCCGACAGCAGCAGGCCTCGCGGTGCAGCGGCGCCGGGCCGACAGCAGCGCCGGGCAGACAGCAGCAGGCCTCGCGGTGCAGCAGCGCCGGGCCGACAGCAGCAGGCCTCGCGGTGCAGCAGCGCCGGGCCGACAGCAGCAGGCCTCGCGGTGCAGCAGCGCCGGGCCGACAGCAGCAGGCCTCGCGGTGCAGCAGCAGGCCTCGCCGTGCAGCAGCGCCGGGCCGACAGCAGCAGGCCTCGCCTCGCCGTGCAGCAGCGCCGGGCCGACAGCAGCAGGCCTCGCCCCCTTCAGCCAACTAAGTGTTTGTGTTGAGGGATGGTTTCCACCAACACTAGACCTGCTAGCTGCAGCGTCCAGAGCTGTGGACACGACAGGATCAAGTGGACGCGCCGCAGCAGAGAGAGTCTTTAACGTATACGCCTCATCCCTCCCTGCATCCAGCTCACTGAGCTGCTCCCTGGGCCGTTCTGACATATTCATCTGTACAAGTCTTCCACTGCAGCGTGATGCCCAGTGCTGGGTGGCAGCTCAACTAATGAGCTTTTAGCCCGCCTGGCACTGTGGGAAACAGACACGGAATAGTGTAGGCATGTGTATGCCTGCACACACACACACACAAACTAATACACACCCAGGCAGACGCACACGCACACTCAGAAGGACAAAACACACAAAAACACATCCTCTCAGACTCTCTGCCAAATACTTCACTTTAATCTTATCAAGCCATCCCCATCAGGCAGCGTGCCCTTCGTGTTGTTTAGCCTGTCAGCATTTTCACTACAGGAAGCCGCTATGGCTCTGCCTTCAAAAGGCATTTAAGAATGAGGGCAGAAACTAAGGTCAGGTATGTGTGTTTATATTCCTTCATCACTGAGGGGGAAACAACAACATTGTTTTGGCTATACACAGCCCATCTCTGATATGGCTACATACCTGTTTGTGCATCTCAATGTTGAGCCCGTATGACATCTCGTAGTACTGTGAAGTAGAGGAAAAAAAACATTAAGAGCGTTTCTATTCAATGATGCCTTTTCATTTGCACATTGAACCACAGAAGTCAGAGGAGGCAACATTCATCCTCCGTGCCCTTTGTGAGCAACATAATAGGAGGACAAGTGAACTTGTTAGTTCCACAGAGCTGGGGAAAAAAGTACCCGAACAATAAAAGAGAAGTTGAACGCATGTTTCAGTGCAGGAGAGAACAATTAATAAACACTGACATTAACCAAAGAGGGTGAAAACTTCATGTACTTTTTGCAGCAGCAGCAGCCGCAGCAGACAGATGACTGGCTACTGTTCCTGTTTACTGGGACCCGCCACTGCCAGCTTTTCAGCACAAACACTGTCTATGGCTTCCAAAACCAAGGGGAAAGCCAATGCTATTATTGAAAACAACATTATCTGCTGTTGTGTGCCAAAAGCTTGTGAGCCCACCACCACCACCACCACCGCCGCCGCCGCCGCCGCCACCGCTAACATACAAACCAAAGCCTAATAGTTTGTCTGTGCTGTTTATCAAAACACACAGCAAACAGTTTCCATTTATTCTACCTACTCCCACCACCTTCTGGTTTCCTCGCAGGGAGAATAATATTTAACAAACATACTGCTGCGTTTGCTTTAAGTCATTCCTTTCATGTGAAAACAAGATAAGCGCACAAATACATAAACTTAGAATCAAGTTGAAGTCGTATCACTTTGTCAGATAAAGACTGTTCTTTTTCCACGTGCACGATGCGGCTGGCTTTCCACCCCGTACTAAAAGAACCTAAGAGTCAGGTCGTCGCTGCAGAGGCACAGGTTTCATCGTCTCTATCTGATCACCAGGGGCCTCTGAACTGAACGTAATGTGATTTAATTGCAGCTCAGGAACAGTTTTACATTTAACCCTTCAGAGGGTTTTCAGAGAAATCAAGCACCTATTTCAAGTTGAGATGAAAGCACCGGCTCACTGATTGCACAGAACTAGAGAGCGAAATGCCAGGCAGTGCATCGACAGAACAGCTATGCATCAATATGACTGGGATTTGAATCTAGACTGTGCCAATTACTGCCATTGTTAACCCACTGATCATTTTGTCCATTTATTGATTGCTCAGATTTGTTGTAACAACAGTTCAAAATCCAAACGTGTGTCTTGAAAAACAAAGAAAAGCAGCAACACTTCACATCTAAAGGATCTGGAAAACAGTGGATGTTGTGCATTCTTTGATTAAAAAGGAGGCTTGAATGATAAATCCATTCTCAAAACAATTATTGACTCATCAACAAATCTCAATCTAAGTTTTGTTTTGATTGTGCAGTTTTTCTCTTGACAAAAGAAAGACATGTGGTTTTACTGCACTGACATCAAATTAATTATTTCATGTTACTTTTTGAATAAATTTCCCAGATTGTGTTACACAAGCGAGCACTTTTAATAACAGTGGGATATTACACATCTGGCCCCAACAAGCGCTTTATTGTTTTAATGCTTGGAGAGAGAAACTCCTGGGTGTGTCTGCAGCGTCTCAGCGACCCCGCGGTTCACCCCAGGAGAGGATAATAAGAGTGCAGGAAACCCTCTGATTCATGCACAAAGCCTGGCAGACCAGTCATTAACCCCCAGTGGGTCATGTTGGGTGTGTTAGGGAGGGGTGGGGGGAGGAGGGGTCATAAAAAGGCCCCCGGAGCCATTGAGGGGGGGCGGGGGGGGGGTCGTCACACCCAACAATCAATAGCTGGACATTTGACCCCTGGTTGGGTTTCAACTGCCTCTCCACACCCCCACCCCCACCCCCCCCACTGCACTGCACCTTCTTATCCAATGAAAACACAGGCGTGAGTCAACAACAGCGCCAAGACGGGACAAATGCTAACACGGCCTGTGCAACAACACCTCACAGCTGCAGCTGCACCACCTGTGACTGTTCACCTGAGGCTAAAGGGAGGATTCTCAGCTCTTACCATGACGTAGTGGCGCTGCATCTCCGTCTTCTCGTTGGCCAGTTTGTCGTACTCCACTTTCAGGCTTTAGGGGAGGAGAGGAGGGAAGACACAGCCATGGTTAATGAACATCTTCCATCTTCAATCTAAGTGACTAGCAATAACAACTTAACACATGTGTCATATGCATGTATTTTTGTGTTCAATGTAGACTTGCATAAATGGAACAAAAGACAAAACAGAGGCAGCTTCCTCTTCCTATTCTTTCCAGGAAGTCAATGTTGTTTACAGTAGGCTAGTCGTTACCTGTGGTACTGGGCCTGCAGGAACTGAAATTCGTCTTTGATCCTGTCACAGGACTCTGCCACGGTGAACTTGAAGCCAGGCTGCCCTGGCTGGTGAGGTGCCTGCAAATGCACAAGGTTACAGATACCACAGGTGTAAATCCCACCATCTCAGCCCCAGATAATAGTCTCATCTCTGTCTCACCACCTCCTCCTCCTCCTGCTGTTTCTTAGTAAACTGGATTTTTTTTCTCCCCTCTTCCTCTCTCTCCTCTTTCTCTCTTAATGGTTTGTCCTCACATTTCCCCTGAGCTCTGAGTGGCAGAGGATGGAGCCACTTTCACTCAACATGTGCAACGACGGCGGCGGCGGAGTGAGGGGGTGGGGGTTCTCATCCATCCTCAAAGCAATATTACATGGTAGGCAGAGGATTGTGCTGGGGGGGTTCAGTGCATGCTGCGCAACAAGCTCAATTAACCTTTCAGCACTGGAAATACAACTAAAAAAACTATAACTGCACATAAAAATTAAGTCAGCTTTGCAGAAGGAGGTGATGATTGCTTTCCCGAGTTCAGCCAAAAAAAAAATCTTTGATCTGGCTGCCAATAAACACGATCTCCCAGTTTTTCTCTCCTCGCAGAGCGGAGCACCGAGCAAAGCACCGATGCAGACCATAAATAGTAAGGTGTGGATCAGCAGCAGCTCCACTCCGACGAGCTAATTAGGCTATTTTGATGGGCGGCGCAGTTGCATCAATTTACAAAACAGTGACAAAGACAGCTACTTACCGGATGCCGGCCTTGTGGATACATGTCGAGTCCTTCACACAAGGGAATCGCAGTGTTTTCTCTCTTTCCGTAATCCCAGCGAAGGTGCGGTAAATCACCGCCACCCCCTCCCCTGTACACGCAGGATGGCGGCGGGCGGACAAAGCCCTGTTCTCGGCTGCGAAGCGCACACTCAGACCCCGACCACTGGATGGAGGGAGGCTATCACCTCGCCGGCCTTTTTTTTCCTTCTCCCCCCTTTGTACCTAAACAAACAGAAAACGGGGGCAGAGCTGAAGAGCTGATTCACTTTCGCAGGAAGGAAGGAGAGCTGCACCTTGGTTGTAAATCAGTGGGGTTTTTGTAATGAACTCCGCCGCAGGCTTCTACTACCTGACGACTAAAAAAACGAGAATCAAATGTTTGTTTATCTTTATTGTGCCATGCCAATTAAAAAAAAACATGTTCGGCAAAAAAAAAAAAAAAAAATGCATGTGTGTTTTGCACCACAGTAGGAAAAAAAACAAGTGTAGCAGGAAAAACGTGTGTCAAATAAATCCCAAAGTTGAGACTTTTGATCACTCGCACCCTCAACGACACGATGCTGTGTTTTTTTCTCCTTAATCTAACGACGTGGTTTCCACAAAGGGGAGCACACACACACACACACACACGCACATACTCGGGGTGTTTTGGTGGTCCGGTCAGATCGGAAAACAAGGAGCTGCTGCTCTGAAAGTCGGCTGCCATGAAGCCACACCACCTCCTCCACCACCACCTCCACCTCCTCCACCACCACCCATCTTGTTAGCAGCTCGCTCCTCGCAGCCCCGTTTACCTTTGTCTCGACCGATTCCTCCCCTTTCTTCTCCACAGGTAAAAAAATATATAGTATCCAAACACAAAGCGTAATATCCTCGACTTGTAGCCGTCACCGCGGAGTGATAGGAGCGGGAAATGTCCGTCGCTGTCTCGTATTTGTCATATATTTCTTCTTTACTTGTTGGGAGTCCTGTAAAAAGCCCGGTGATCCCGCGGCGGAGCGCGTCTCTCCGTCCGGCCGCTCGGTCGGTCGGTCGCTCGGTCGGACGGTGGAAACCACTCGACTGGGACGAGTTGTTGACAGCAGACAACTTCAAAGAAAAAAGCCCGTGTTAGATCCAGTAACAGCGCGGCAAATCTTCCAGTAAGTCCACAAGAATATTTAAAAGCGAATAAACGGTTGGATTTCTTTCGGTTTTTTTGAAAATGTCGACCGTTAAGAAATCGAACGTTACCACTCGCCGCCGCTCGCCGTCGGGTTTACCCAGTTCCTCCGCCGCTCGCGGTACCACACACAGACTGCTCACTGACACGAGGAACCCGACTGCCGAGAGAGGGCTCCGCGTTGACCAATCAGCGCCTCCGGAGGAGTTCAGCGGCGTTGACCAATCGCAGCGCTCTATCCCCCACGTGGGGTGTCCAGCAAAGCGACGTTCCGATTGGCCCCGCGATATGTGACCTCACACATTCGCCATTTTGGATTTGAAGTGACATTCAGTGCATTCAACAACTTGTTCAAAACAAAAGCAATAATTTATATATATCCGTGCATTGCAGCCGCGGTGGTTCAGCGTTTCCCATTATTAGTCTGTACCTACCTGTGGATTTTACAGTTTGAAACTATGCCGACTCAAATTCACTACATGCTGGTGTAAACCAGAAAATGCCCACGAAAGCCAAAAGAGAGGATTTATCATTTTTAATAAAAGCGCCGGGCTGTAAATGTGCTCAACATGTGAACAAATTACATGTAAGGCTATAGTCTGAAGTTTGAAGCAGGAAGCTCACACTTTCTGCTCTCATTTCAAGGAGAGGTGGAGATGCCAAGAAAAAGAAATAGGTCCTGATACTATGCCAAGAAAAATAGGAGCTCATAGAAATTCATTCAAGACCCGAAGTGCGCAGAAGATGTGAATACCGCTTAATCTACAGCAGAGTGTCCTTTGAGTGACTTGAATTGATCGACCTATTTCTAACGAGACCTCAAGCATCTACAAGCTTTCCTATCAGCAGCACTAGGTAGGCTGCTACAACACGTCTGCGCTTCAGGATATCAGCCTATCACGTGTTGCTCGCTACACCGAGGCCCCACGTGGGTCCGCCCCTCCCCTCCTCGTCGCTCCCCTTCGCTGCTTTTCGTCCAATGGCGTCGCAGCTGTCTTCCTCAGAGGCTTGCGATTGGTGCAGCGCTGGAAGAGCTGTCAGTCAGGAGCCCCGGTTGTCAATTAAACCCACGTTGGGTACGGCGCTGACAAATGCCTGTGCTACTCTCCCTCCTGCCTGCGAATAGTGCCTGGAATGGCTGCTTAATTAGCTTCGAATGGCTTTTCCTTTCAGCTCAAACAATCTGTCACTACCATGTGGTAAAAAGAGCCTTGCATAAAACAAAAGCAGGAAAAAAAAAAGCCAGTAGGGGCTAAATATCAGTTTGATCCCCCCTCCCTCTCCCCTCCACACACACACACACACCCCCTTCAACCCCTCCCCCATGAAAACATTTGCTGCAAAACAAAGCTTTTACCTCGCTCAAACATTGGCTCATTTCATTCATCTGTTTCTGTCCTCATTTTCCTCTAAAACTGTATTTATTTGTTTATCTGGGTGTCCATTAAGTGCCTTCCTATTCAAATCCAAGGGTGGGATTTTTGTACTGCTGAATACAAGAAGACAAGGTTTTATGAGCTTATATGATATCTGTCATTTTATTACATCATTTGATTCGTCAGGAAGTTGTTAAATGGAACTGCCAGGGGTTTAATTGTGTTAAAGTCAGAGAGAAGCAGGAGAACCTGGAGCCAGAAGGTCGTCGGTTCCAATCCTTCTCTCCTCATCTATTGTGGTCGTGCCTTAGAGCAAGGTACCCCCCCCCCCCCCCCCCCCCCCCCCCACTGCATCCCAGGTGCTGCAGCACAGCTGACCCCCCCCAGTGTGTGTTTGGCTGTACGTCTTTGCTACATTCAGGAGAGTCAAATGCAGAGGTCAGATTTCCTGTGCATGTAAAACATACTGACTCCAGTGTGAATGTGGTTTGAATGAATAATGGTTTCTGTAAAAAGCGCTTTGGGTGCCATGAAAAGCACTATAATTCCAAGTCATTCTTCCTCTTATATTACACAATAAAGGATTAATCTGAGCAGTTTTTGGTGAAAGTATAAAATGAACTTGTCCTACCTCAAGATGATTAAAAAAAAAAAATCTTATGTGCACCAATGGTACATTTATAAAAGTCAACAAAGGAAACTAAAATTCAAGCCTTTGAAGAATGTGAGAAAGCACAATTTGATATAATCTGTAGCAGCTAAATAACACATGAATATTTTTTATGAATATTGCTTTTTCAGGGCCTAAGCTAAACTTAAAAAAGAGAAGAAAAGAAACCATTTCCAAAAGGGTATCATCACGGTTGTAGTTTTTCCTTTGGCCTAAACAAAGTATTTCTAAAATGTGCATGAACCTGCTTAAATGCATCTCAAATCTAAACTCAGCTTTGGTGCATTTCATATTATTTGCAGCATAAAGCGCCCAAAATCAAGAGGTATTCCGAATTTTAAACATCAGTGTAGCTAGCATGCTGGGAGCTTTAGCTGTTGCTTAGCAACAAATAGATCCCTCCTGCAGATGCTCTGACATGAGTTGGGATAATAACTGATGTACTGAGGACATGTCAGTAAGCCACATACTCGCCAAGAGGAGACTTTAAAGACGGTTTCTAATGATAAATCATCCTACCGCTCTATCATTTTAGTATAAACAGACTTTTTGAACTCATCAAAATCCAAACTTCCTGTTGTGACGTCATCAGACGCTCAGACAGGTGACGCGCACGCAGGTGGAGAACAGCACATACAGAACATGAGCCTTTATTATGACACAACTTTGCCAAAAAACTGAATTACGCAAGAAAAGGTTGCACAATGTTAATTACATCATCTGAGTTATAACATCTTTAATATGCTTGATATATTTTAATAAAAAAGTATGAAAAGTTCATTATTGAGTTATGGAAAAATTCTAATTAAAAAGTTATCTCTCTGCAAAAGAAAAAAAATGACTGAAATAATTTCCTCTCTGCCTCTACATGGTTTGACCTTTGACCTCAGCCACACACTGGTGGAGCAGAGACAGATTTCAGGACGACTCCACAGCCTCCAACCCTGTGCAGTCTCTGGTCTGCAGCAGTGGAGCAGTGGTTCACTTCACCTCCGGCTCTTCTGTTAAAACTTTGTTTGTGTGTATTTAGTACTTGTTGCATTTCCACTTATATTCCAGAGACATGTTAGTTATTGGGACCTAATTCTCCCACAGGTTTCACTGTTGTGGTGTTTTTACCTGAACAACCTGCACTGTATTTGGTAGAATCTACTGCCACCCTTGGGATGCTAAGTGGGATGCTAACCCTAACATGTGGTAATAAGTAATGGATGTTTTTAGAGCGGACGCCACTGTTTTTATAAGGTTTGATGATGGCGATGCTAAAGCACCTCTTCCTGTACCTCTAATATGAGATTCTGCCAAGTGTAAAGTGGGAGAAAATAACAAAACATTTGTGTGATCCCTTGCCAAGGCCGACTCATTTCCATGTCACAATACTTAAAAACGACATTGAGATGGTTTGGAAGTTTGTTTCAGAAACTATGAACTTGTGCAGTTACTATTTATACAGCTTGACTCTGCTACTTCACATCTTTATCTATTTACTTGAAGACTTTATATTCTAGATGGGAGCACTGAGAACTCACATATTCTATCTATATCCTCCACTTTCTACTGACAGATTGAGTTGTTAAAGGTGCATTTCAAATGTGGCGTACGACTAGTTTTTACATCAGCCGTATGAATATCAACGACACCCTCCAGTCACCGTATCTCTACTAAGTGGCCGCCGGGCACTGAGCAGCAGCAAGTGTTGGTCAGCTCTGATGATACTTGTCAGTTTGTCTCCTGACTGAGGATCCTGGCGCTGCCATGTGGAGGTCCAGCGTAAGGATGTGGGTTATCTGGGAACTGGCAAACACAGCGGCGGTCTCCACAGGCCCGAGACGGATTCAAGAACCACATGCAAACACTATCATCCAGCTTCATCTGACACTTTGAGGATATGTCTCACACACACGCACGCACGCACGCACAAACACACAAACACAAACACTTTGCACACAAATCCACTTTTCATCCCGCTCAATAGAGAGCAGCTCAGATTAGGCAGCAACAAAGGAGTGGGCTTCTTCTCTGAGGAGGGAGGAGGGGGGGGTGGGGGGCAGCCTACCCTTGTAGACCTCTGCTCTGTTTATTTGCACTGGAAACCCAGACGCTGTGAAACTCCCCACTCTGAGGCACTACACAAATATTGGGGCTATTTACAGAGGTGGTTTTAATTCTTCACAGAGCAATGATTGGCTCTTTTCACTCTCATCTCTGCAAGGGCTCGGCCAACGGATTCCTCCAACCCCCCCGCGCCCCCACCCTGCCTGCCTCCCTCCGCAACACCACGCCGGCTCACACCGGCCGCAAAATAAATATAACTGATGTATATTTTCAATGGCTTCGTGGCCACTAAAGACTCAAATCCCATTTACTCTGCTTATGGTATCACATTCTCTGCTCAAACAAACCCCCCAGGACCAAAACCACAGCTTCTATAGCGAAGCAGCGCTGCTCCCGCTGCAGACAGCAAGGATCCGGATATTTCCTGAGAACAGAAACCGTCGTCTGTGGCCTTTTGCAGCCCAGGAGTGTGAAAAAAAGGAGGGGCTATGCAAAGTTAAAGGGATAGTTCAACATTTTGGCAAATTGCCACAATCCCTATAGTTTTAGGAGTAGGTTCATTAATGTCGGTGCAAGCTATCTTTAGAACGGTGGAGCAGAGCCGTGAGCTGCTCAGAGCTACGCTATGAGATAATAAGGGAACGTTATGAAACTCAGTTGTTTTCAAGGTAAATTCATGCAAAACCGCTGATGCGTGGTGAATGTGCAGGTCACAACTTGTCCACCAGAGCGTTGTGGAGTTGTTGGATTGTGTATTTGATGAGTTTGATGAGGGAAACCAAGAAATCCCATAATGAGCCTCCGTAGCGTAGCTCTGAGCAGCTCACGGCTCTGCTCCGCCGTTCTAAAAACAGTTTGCACCGACAATTAAAGGTAACGAACCTACTGCTGTGACTATAGGAGTTATGGTGATGGGTGAATTTGCCAAAATCTTGTGAATGATCTGTTCTCTAGATGTTTGGTGTGGTAGTGAGGACTTCTTCAAGAGCTTAACACAGATCAGTGTTTTTCTTCTTGTGTAACGAGTCTCACCTTTGTGAAGTATTGTATCAGCGTCCATCAGGTTAATGACTCTGTGTATTCAACCCTCTGTTCTTTCAACCATACCATTGCTTTTCCTTGGCCTAGTACAAAATGTGATCTATTTCCATACTGATCTGGTTGGACGAGGGGTGGGGGGGCGGGGGGGCGGGGGGGTTGGTCACAGCAGTATTGTGAAGCGCCCACTGCCTCAAGATTATTGACATGCTTTCACAGGCGAGTTCAGGGCATGAAAGGAGACATTCCTCATCACAATGGAGCTAGTGTGTGTGGCGGGGGCTGCAGACATGAAAAGGGGCCCTAAGTGTATCACTGTGACTCGTCAGCCTGTAATCAATGCAAGCAAGATGAAAGGGCCTTATCAAAAGAGACAAACACAGACGTGAGCGGCGTATGAACAAAAAGGTGACGTTTTTTTTTCCTCCTTCTTCTAAAGTTCATGCGTTTGTTTGTCCTGCTCACTGATGTGCACGCTGCACACATGCACGTCTGCAGTCTTTTCATCATGCTACAGTAGAAAGCACTGCAAAGCCAGTGCTGCCTGAGAGCCAGTTGAAAACAGGAGCAAAAATATTCCCCCAAACTGTATTTTATTCATTAGCAGCGTGAACCGAGTTACACAGAACTGACTTTCAAATACAGGAGCTGGATCTTGAGGAATTTCTTCTTTTAAAACCCTGTCTAGTGATTTGCTGTAATTCCCCCCTTGAAACCAGCCAGGCCCCATTCTCTGCTAAGAACACCTGTGACACGCAGATGTATATGGGGGCAATTGGTTAAGGTGCTGAAGGTAAACAAGAGGAAGAAGTGAGAAAAGGAGGCTCTTGTCAAATTTTCCTTTTGTTCCTGTGTGTTCGGGAGCTCGGAGACATTAACGCTCTGAACGGAGAGACTCTTTATTCCAGTTTGTACATTACGGGTAAAGACCTTCAGACTGATTCCTCGCCTCGGCCGTCACCGTCTGTTACGTGTTCAGACAGAAAGGAGCAGTATAACTAAATAATCACTTGTTTGACCCTTAGCAAAAAGTACAAGTATACCCATACTACAACTGAGGCAGTACACTTGAAAATGTACTTTTGTAAACTTAAAATTACCTTATAGTTAAATAAACTAAAATGTGGACTAGAAGGATATACTTACTACACTAGGAGTATATAGATGAGTGTACTTTTACAAATTCAAAATGTTCCAATTCAGTCCGGAGAAGTATTAAATTAGTATACTTTCTAGTACGCTACAAGTACATGGTCCATAGTATACTTGCTGTACTTATACTCCAGCATACTTAATAAAATGAACTTCAAGTATTCTACTTGTTTGCTAAGGGTGATGATCACATTGTGAGTGAGGTTTTGTCAGAACTAAAAAGCAGCTGCTTGTTGTATTGGATGAACCTGCTGCTCTGGAACATCAGATCTAGCACTCGTGCAGTTTGAGTGTTTGTTGTACACGCAGTGTCAATTTGAAACGAGTTCACAGCGAGGCTTTTTTCTTTTTTCAGACTGCTGTGCGAAGCATTAATGAATTCAGAAGGGCTCTGCCTCTGGTGCTGTCTCTGATTAATAAGCTCATTTAGTCGCGGAGCGGCCGGCGTGACGCTCTTTAGTGGCTCGGTGTTATTTTTTGTGATTACCGTCCAAGTGGCTGCTGTAAAACGCAGGTCAACAGAGTGACCTCGTCCTTCAGCTGGAACGTGAACGGGAACCTGGTGATGTTGATGAGACCCACACCAAGCGCCCCCCCCCCTCCTCTACTGCCATGACCAGTCATTGACAAGGACGGGACCGCCTCTTTGTTTTACATTACTTAACAGTTTGACCAATTACATGAAGCTGACAGATGTTAGCTCAGCTCCGCCTGGACTCTGTTGAATGAAGTGCTTTATTTATGTACCTCAATGGAGTCGCTATAAAAGGGGGGGGGGGCATACAAACCACAGGATGTGACTCCAGAGATCAGGGTTCACATCCAGAGTCCCATCTGTGGTTAGGCAACAACAGCACTTTGGTTAAAGGTTAGAAGGAGATCGTGGTTTGAGTTAAATGTTAACAATTACATTGTGTCTTGTTTTATAAGTGACTGCAGATGTTTACAATATTCAATCACTCCAAAGACTATTTTACACGTTTTTCTACCAGGTCAGTCAGCAAACTATTGTTACTTGCTTCACTTGATGAAATCCATCAAAGGGACAGTTCAACATTTTGGCAAATTGGTCCATCACCATAACCCCTATAGTCACAGCAGTAGGTTCGTTACCTTTAATTGTCGGTGCAAGCTATTTTTAGAACGGTGGAGCAGAGCCGTGAGCTGCTCAGAGCTACGCTACGGAGGCTCATTATGGGATTTCTTGGTTTCCCTCATCAAACTCATCAAATACACAATCCAACAACTCCACAACGCTCTGGTGGACAAGGTGTGACCTGCACATTCACCACGCTATGAGATAATAACACAACGTTACCACACAGAGTTGGTTTAGAGGGATATACATGCAAAACCACTGATGCGCGTTCCTGTCGGGGGCAGGTTTTGGCACGCATTTCCCTCAAAAACAACTGTGCAGGTCACAACTTGTCCACCAGAGCGTTGTGGAGTTGTTGGATTGTGTATTTGATGAGTTTGATGAGGGAAACCAAGAAATCCCATGAGCCTCCGTAGCGTAGCTCTGAGCAGCTCACGGCTCTGCTCCGCCGTTCTAAAAATAGCTTGCACCGACAATTAAAGGTAACGAACCTACTGCTATGACTATAGGGGTTATGGTGATGGACCAACTCACCAAAATGTTGAACTATCCCTTTAAGGTGAAAAGCAAGCAACATCATTGCTCACATTCATACTGGTGGTTTTGAAGGTACAAGTATTGGACATGTTGTCATGTTTTCATAGAACTCATCATTGGAGTAATATGTCATTCCTGTCGGTCTGTTTATGATTAATTTCCCTCAGAAATCCTCAGTTCTCATCATTTTCTGAAGCCCTGCTGCAGAGCAGAGGATCCCCAGCTCGGTAATAGAGGCTGTTTACGTGGACAGAGGTTTGGACCCTGTGCCTCGATGCTACGAGGTAAATGTTCTCTTGGAGGAGACGGAAACAGAGATCTACTAAGTATGTAGGAGCACACTGACATCTCCACTGACATTTCAAATGTCTCCTCCATGTAATGATCTTTTTTTCATCAGTCACTCGACAGGCTACCAGACAACTGAGTTTATTACGGACCAGAACAAAATGTGGTTTCCAAGGGAACAAGCCTCTACACGCAGCGCCTCAGGGCTTAGGCAAGATTAGGTGTTTGCACTTGTGTATACCTCAGAGGGAAATGTGTAGTATTTATGCATGCTTATGGAGAATATGCAATAGTGCGCGTGACCTTGTGTGCTGTTTTGGTGCATGTGGGCCCACTCAGCCTTGTGAGATAAATGGGATGAGGTAAATCACCTGGGAGATTGCAGCCAGGCCATCGATTTCATGGGTCATCAGATAACACCAGGGCTTGCTGAGCACATGCCCTTCAGCACTCGGCGAAGGCTATCATTTAGCCAGATCAATAGCTCTAATTACCCCGCTCCACCCAACGCAATAAATTCAGAACCTTTCATATTGTCTTCAAGGAACTGGAATGAGGAAGCACAGCTCAGTGATGTAATCGCACCAGAGTCACAGCGTCGCCGACTGAACTCTCATCAAACTAGAGAAGTGTTTGGCCTCAGATTCAGACACAAAAACCTGCTCTTCTGCCTTCCTTTGTAGTTAGCACTGTGTTTATTAGCATCATGTGAAGTTGATAATAAAAATAGAAATGCCTCTTGTTTCAGATTCATGTTAAATGCACAACACGAGAAAATAAAATATCATAGACTATGAAGCAAGAGTGCATTGTTCTTTGTGTCTGAGGTCGTGTTCTTAAAGCAACAGCAGACCTTTGACTCTGTCTGTCTGTTAGCATGAGCCTATAGGAAGCAGCGCCAACACACCTATAGAGGAAAGCAGCACAGGATGTGCTGTAAAGTCTTATCAATCGAATCAAAGTGTGGTTTTTAAAAGTGTTGCACTGGTTACAACCTAGAACAGGACGTTGCTGAGATAAATGTACTTCTCATGTAAATGCAGCCTGACAGTTGCAAACGTGGTTTTGTGTTTTTTTGAGTCTTTACCGGATTTGAAACACAAAAGCTCACGCATTGCAAAAGGAAGCATGGGACTGTGATGGAGTTTCACCTTCACTCACCGGTCTAGTTCAGGTTTCCTCTCACACACACACACACACACACACACACACACACACACACACACACACACACACACACACACACACACACACACACACACAGGGGCAAACAGCACCTCATGTTAATAACTTCAAGCCGTCCACTTAAAAGTAATGCTGTTGTCAGTGTAATACCCCACCCCTCTACCCCCCACGCTGTGTCCCTCACCTCTACCATGCTGAGTGCTGCCATCCTGCTATCAGGTTTCACTCATAGCTGCAGTGGTCCACTCATGATGGAGGCTGGCGCGCTGCCCGATGCCCGATGCACGCTGCCCATCACTCGCTGCCCATCGCTCGCTGCCCATTGCTCGCTGCTCGCTGCCCATCGCTCGCTGCCCGTCCACTGGCTGCACGCTGCCCATCGCTTGCACTCCTTCAGACAGAGGATGAGAAAACTGCTATGTGTTACATTGTGCTGCACATCACAACCTTTGATGCACAAGTTTTTATGTGCTATATCTTTGCAAATAATGTATTCCATCATAGTATTTCAGGTGTTCCTCAAATAACTTGTTTTTGATCATAATACATCCTAATTTTATTTTTTACTTTTTGAATGAAAACACATTTTGTATCACTAGCCCTCTAATGCACAACATGGGTCCAAAATGACCCACATTCATTTTGTGATTTCATGCTGAGTCAGTGTTTCTTTGCAATAACTTTTGAAATCAATTTCATGATTGAATGTTCCAAATATTATTTTAATATCTTGTTTTTTGTTAGTGAAGCCATTGATTCCATTTTTCCATTTTGTGAACAAAACTGAACCTAAATGTCTCAGTGAGTGGAACCGTTGAAAAAACAAGCAAGAATACTTTCATTATAGCATTCCCTCATTCTATAGGCTACCAACAGCTTCATAGTTGATTACAATAATGACTCGTCATGACTTGGCCTTTTCTTTCCCGCACTAAGAGCTAAGTCGACAGCTGGTGTTTTATTATGACTGTTTCAATGCTATATCTTTGAAATCAGTGTATTTCATCATTTACTTCAGTAAATATTCCTTTTTTTTCTTAGCACACATAAATATATTTACTTGTTTTAGAATTATTCCAATATTACATAAAGAAACATTTGATGACTCGTTAAAGATAACTTTGCATAATTCATTGGTTCCTACCCCGAATAAGTAGCATTACTCGTCATAAAGGGAAATCTCTTAATATTAGCTATAGCTACTGTTGACATAATACCTGTTCTGTAGCTGTTCTAGCTGGTGACTGCAATAGAATAATATGTATATAATAATATAAATAATATTCTGTTGTAGTCACCAGCTAGAACAGCTACTAGCCGCTAACTGTTGACATGTTAACTATCTGCATGTCAACAGCTAGCTAGCTAGCTAGCTAACTGGTCCACTCTCTCTGAGACTTTTTGTTTGTTTGTTCATAAAATAAGAAAGTAAAAATGGAAATAATACCCTCTACTAATTAAAAACAAGATATTCAAATAAAACTTGGAAGATTCAATCATAAAATAAACAGATTTCAAAAGATAAGCTACCACAAAGAAACAGCATGAATTCACATGGGAAATGAATGCAGGTCATTTCTGACCCATGTGTGCATGTTGTTATCCTATAACCTTAAATACCCCCTGACCTTAAAGCAGCTACTGGCTTTTTATTTTTACAATGAAAACAATGCAACAGAATGAAAGTGGTTGCAGATCCCCACGGTCTCTTCACACTTCTTTATGTTGTGTTTCAGCTCCTTGTTTAGCCGCTCACCTGCAACGAGACTGTTTTGGTTCAACTTCTCTTCACTTACAGCATCAATTTCAGCCACAGCTGTTTCCATAGAGTTAGCACCATGGATGTATTATATTAACTGGATACCGTGTTAGCACTCGGTGCACACGCAGCCTGCGCTACAGAGCAAGCAGCTTCATGACAGCTCGATGCTTCCATCGGGAGATGTTGGAGATCAAACAGAGTCAAAGAAGAGTAAACAGTGACTCCGCTGCTGTGTAACTGCTGGAGGTGTGAATCTGCAACCGTCTGTTAACAAGTTCCCCATATCAACCTAACAGGTGATGAGATGTCATCGTGTTGGGTACACAGCTTTGTTTCTGCTGCCGCGGCGCCGCCCACCAAGCAAATAGAGAGTAAAATAAGGAATTATGCAGGTTTTAGATTAAAATCCTGAAAAATATTAAACAAGAGAAAGAGCATCTATTTGAGAAAAGAAATAAAATATAATATAAAAATGAAATAGATGACAACGCTGGCAGCCATTGAACTCATCTAGAGTTAAAAACAACAAACTGCTCATGTTTGACCTTTCAGCTTCATGGAGTCTGCTGATAAAAAGACAGAGTGTGATGTATCGAGCTACACATTTGCATAGTAATGTCGTCTGTTGCAGGTGTTTCTTTGAAAGTCTGGCTAATTGTTCCCAGGGATCGGTCTAATTGCTGGTGTCCTGATAATAGCCTATAAGACATTCACTCACTAACTCAGTCGGTGCTACTTCCCTTATAGAACTATTATTCATCACCGACTGTGTCTTTGGTCTTTAGTCTCACAAATAAGACCAGGCTGCTTAAAGAGATAGTTCACCCAAAATTCAAATTGCACTCATCATCTACTCCAGGAAGAGGAGCTTCCGCTACAAAACAAGCTTAAAATATAGACTGATTTAATTTTTTTCGTAACAATTTCTCATTTCAGGGCTTCAATACAAGACAGACATTACATACGAGCAGCATGGAGGTATCTGGATGTTTTTTGGTGTGTCTTTTTGTTACGAAGACAGTTGGTGTCCATTTGCAACCGTTACATGGACATGCACTGCTACGCCGAGACCCTGTAACTCAGAGAAGCCACGGAGGACTCTGAAACTTCTCCCAGCCCTTAGTCCATATGAGTGAAATTTCAATTTTGGGTGAACGATCCCTTTAAAGACTGACCAACTTCACAAAACCAACATAATTTTCCCTCATTCACCCACAGAAGGTCTAACACTGTTCTCGACTGTTGGAGATCGAGGGAAAGGTTGTGGTGGTGTTTGTTTCTCACATCTCCCTTAACATCAGCAGGTATTTATCTAAATCAAACAGCATCGCTGCGACTATTCTGGGATGGAACTGACCTTCTTAAATAACTGTTACATGACGGGTCAGAAAGTTTATATCACTCAGCCTCCACTTACCACGTCTCAACACCCAACATCAAATCAATAGATTCTTTATTAATTCCAGATCCCCACTTGTTTTCAGCCACTGTAATGCCTGTGTGTGTGTGTGTGTGTGTGTGTGTGTGTGTGTGTGTGTGTGTGTGTGTGAGTGTCTGTTCTGTCAGATTGTGCTGCCCCCATGCTGGCAGGCCATTGCAATGCAGGCACATATCCAAACACATCCCAACATGCCCAGCAGCTGGCCTCAGGGCCGGTGGAGCTGTTTAGCCCATAATAGTGACTGATTAGAATACCAGTGGCCAGAACTGAACCCAGAGCAGTTGTTGACAAGGGACATTAAGCAAAGTGGGGAGTCGAGCCACAGGGATTTGATGATGCCACCAGGGAAACATGTGCTGGCCCACACACTGCTTCTCTTTAACACCATAGCATCCAAACAGCTGATAACTCTATCCACCCCCCCCCCCCCTCGCCCCCCCCTCGGCCCTGCAAGAGGAAACTGAGAACCAAGTGATTAAGCTCCATGACAGCTCTGTAGAGACTGGACTTGTGTCACTAGTTTTTCCATGTTATTGCTTCTTTTTCTTTTCTTTTTTTTTTTTATTGTTTTCTTGGCTTGTTTTCATCTTTCCTCTCTTAATCCCACCACGACCGCCAACGCGCTGCGAAGTGCTTCGGCTGTTAAGAGCCAAACCAAAACTGCAAGTTCTACTGTATGTTGCTGCTGCTGCTGCAACTGCAGCTTCATTATATTTAGTCGTGTCCTACTTGGTCACATTCCTCGGTGTCAGAATAAGGAAACGCTCTATTCATCTGTTTTCATCTCTGTGAACTGTCACACTTCCACCGACCTCGCGACAAAATGAATCACTATTCCAACTGTTTTCACCTCTCACCGAAGCTAAATTAGAAAACAACAAAACATTTCTTGAAAATGTCGTCTGGTCATTAATAACAGGAGAAACTGAAACTGTTCTTCTACTCAGTTCAGTTTGATATCGCCCTCCACATCGATTTTAATGTTCAAAGGACATTTATCATCATATATTTTTATTATTCTATCATGTTGAACTGTATCCTCTGCCACTCAAAGCCTCACGGTTGTGTTAGTTTAGCATTTAGAAGTAACAGGCTGTGTGTCCACTGGTAATAAATTGGTGGTCATCTACGTGGAAATAAATTAGAATTGAAGGAACAGTAAAATAGTTCCTATGGGATGGAGCCTGGCCGATGGAGCAGGAGCTTACGACGGGAGGAAGTCCTGTTAACACCACAACCTGACGCCTCCACATGTTTTGAGCGGATTAAACAAACAAGATGTAACACGTCGATTTGTGACTTTGTTACTTTTGGAAGGAGTTGTTTCTCTGTTTCCAGTCTTCATGCCAAACTCTGGCTCTCGCTCCAGACTAAACTGACACATTTCCTAAGAATGCTGAAGTTTTCTCTCTCGATACTAATGCACAAAAAAACTCCTAACAATCAAGCTGATACTGTTTTAAAGGGATAGTACCATGTTTTTAAAGTGTGGTTGTATGATCTACAAATAGCCCCTAAGTACTTTAACTGCAGTAGAAGACTCTCTGCACTCCTCCCGTTAGCAACGCCAGCCCATAATAGCCCTGCCCAGAGATTTACAACATACAGTGTTGTGAATGGACCCAAAGAAACGGGCTAAAATCTCTGGGCAGGGCTATTATGGGCTGGCGTTGCTAACGGGAGGACAGTGTTGGAGCCTCGACCTAAACTCCAGGGAACAAAACGCAGATGAAAACAATCTGATAAGGAACAACGTACAAGAATATAATATATAATACCATAGAGAGGAAAAGAATGAATTGCTAAAACTATTTACATATTTGTTTTCCCGTTTATTTATTTATTTATTTCCTCCAACTCTTTCTAAAGTTTTGAAGAATTGTATTTAACGGAGCAGAAATACTATACAAAATAATCCTAAAACTGGAAACGCACTACAGTATTAATGAGGTTTTGGTCTTCAGGGAAATTTACTGTAATTCATTTTGTCACTGACAGAGAGCTATTAGCACCTTCCAACATTCCCCCAGAGATCCATCCTCCATGTTTGATTGTGTTGCGCTGCTCTACAAAGTGCCACCTCAGTGTAATGAGTTGTTCATAATTTGTCACCACTCTGCCTCTTTTTGCTTCGCTGTCCACTTCACTGCACTCTCCCAGGAAAGGCTTTTAGGGAAAAGCAGCACAATGCGTGGAAAAGAAACGTGGAAGACAACGTGTCGCTCGCTTCCATTATTCATGCAGAAAAATGCATTTAGCTCCAGTCTAATCAAAGCTAATATTATGTTAATAAGGAGAAGGAATCATGCGAGATACAGCGCGCTCGTACAAGGAAGAATATTCGCCCACAAACATTAAAAAGACTAATGCACTAATGCGTTAATGCACTTTGCTGGCGTTTTGCTCCTGCATGCAGCGTGTGATGGTAATGGTCCGGCCAGGTTGATCTGAAGGCACAGCTTTCCTTCCTGTTACTGCTCAGCAGAGCTAATCCACAAATAGTCTTTGTGTAGAATGAACAGATTTCCTACAGTAAAGTTGTCAATGTAAAAATACTATAAAGTCATTTTGCAGATATACTTAATGTGATGTATGGCTTGTTGTATACGACTGAGCCGACAGTCGGTGCTGCTAACGTCTTGTAGCTTCGGCTTCGTGTCCTAATGTTTGGAGATCTAAACAGTGAAGAGGAATGAGTTCTGTTTGTTCTGCAACAAATCACCAGCAGCGTCGCAGTTACTCACGATAATTAATCCACAGACCTTTGTGTCAACGGTTTCCTACCAAAGAAACAGTCGTAGAGCTGCAGAGTGCTGCTGCGTGTCTGCAGAGAAACTCTGTTAAAGAGTTTCTGCATCATCGACCACAGATGAACAACACACCAGGAAAGAAAGACATTTTCAGACCACACGGAATTACATCCAGGGTATTTATCACAGTCAGGAGCGGGCGGAGCCAAAGTTATTAAAGCAGATATCAGTGGAATGTTTTTGTTAATGTAAGTCCTAAATAGTCCTATTTTCCGTCAGCAATCACTTACATGGAGTGTTTCAGCCGTAACACGAGTCTCTCCATCACTCTGCTCTGCTGTAACCAAGGAGAAAACTTTCCTTGTGGGATACAAGTGTTATCCAATGAGGAGAGAGAACGGCATGAAGGGCTGTGTGTGCAGCCAAGGGATGCATCGCTGCATCGTGAATGTGGTGACGGAGCACGAGGACCAATAGATGCCTGACGAGGGCGGGGGCTGCTAACTCATGGTGCGTTCAAGAAACTCTGTTTTTTCCTTCCTGTGAAATCTGAGTTCACGGGTCGAAAGTTACAAGTGGTCGTTATAGTGACTTTGAAAAAAGGAGCTAGTGACGGCACTCACAATAAGTATCAAAACTTTTTAATAAATAAAAAGCAGATGAACAACAGCACCAGGAAAAAAGTTTTGATACTTATTGTGAACTAGCTCCTTTTTCCATGTGATTTTTTGGACTGGCACCCGATCCACCACTTTACATTTGGAGTTGAGCACGCCGAGTTCACTGATCACGTTATAGTGACTTTCACAGGCAACAGGACGGTAAAAACACGAGTTACAGGTTGCCTGGAACGCTACAAAGTCATAGTTGTGACTTGAAGCTGTAACTTACGGTTTCAAAAGCCTTGAACGCAGCATTAACCAAAACGACCGGATCGCTGATATCTGCTTTAAGTACAAGGATATTTTGGAATTTATATCATATGTTTTGCCAGAAGCAACAATTCCTACTATTATAATCAATCAGTTAATGAACAGGACCGGGACGTTTAGACCTCGCTCTAACATTTACCTGTTTTTGAAGTGGATTATGTCTTTATTAGTGTGTTGTCTGAGGCTGCTCTCTGACTCTCAGCTCTCTACTGAGCACGAAGGTTAAAAGCCACAGGTGTGTTTCTATGGACCAATCAGATCAGATGTGACTCAATTACAGCATCACATTTATGTCTGCGTTTGTACAAATGTGGAAACACGTGGAGTAGACGTAAAATGGCAGCTTGCCTATAAAACTAAACAACTCCATAGCATTTCCACATCCTCTCCGTGGACATACAGCATGTTCCTCCGCTACTGAGTTCACTGGTAATGAAATGAATATGCAGGAGGAGGGCTGTCAGTTCAAACAAGAGAACAAAGCTGTCAAGTAGAGAGGATTGTTGCCAGCGGGGCCTCGCCAAAATTACAATTACGCTGTCACAGGCAGAGTCAAGAACACCCTCTTCAAGCCTTTCTCTCATTAATTGGGATTTGGGGAGTACCTGGGTCTCCTTGGTAGCGAGGTTCAAGTGGTTGTTAGTGAATGACAGAGCAACTCCTTGAGCCGTTCCATCTTCAAGGCCCCGGGAAGATGAGATTGGTAGGAAACGTGATCAACAGCCTCTCAGGGGTCACGGCGCCGCGCTTCAGCACCGACAGGAGTGTGTACTTTACTTCATGCTATTTGTAGCATCACTCACAAATATGTTTTAGAACGGGACTGGAGTGGCTCTTCAACAACAGACGGTTCTCTCGTTCAGAGAAGACACGCAGCGAGAACGCCGCCCTCGCCGCTGCAGGGTCGGCGTCTGTGTCTCTGAGTGGCTCTGGCAGCTGATGTCTTTATAACGTGGAGGAGAATTCATCCAGACAAGGAGCTCCTGTAACAGCAGACGGTGGAACAAAGATGCTCCACGTCCCGCCTCCCTCCTGACGTCAGATCAAGGGTTTGATGACCAGTTATTTCTGTCACTTTGTGAAACTGAACTTCCACCTCCTCCTCTCAACAAGGACAGCACCTGTAAACACTTGTTTTGTCTGTCGACCAACTGGCTCCGAGGCTCCGCTCTGTCCATCCGTCCACGCTGTTCTCACGTTTTTGAGCTCAGACAACAAATTATTTTGGAAAAGCTGCTGAGCCACTGTTGTGTTAACTGTTGCTAGCTGATCCCTCCCTGGGTTTCATCAGCCTTGACTGAAGATAACGAAAACTTTTACTGACCTTGTTTTTTTTGCTAGCACTAGTTGTGATACAATTTCTCCAAAAACGTTCAAACATTTGGAAGAAGTGGTACAATTTAAAAAAATAAAAAAAGGTCTAAAAAAAGTTAAAAATTTTCTAAAAGATATAAAAAACATATAGAAAAAGTGGTAATTTTTTTTAAAAAAAAGTCAAAAAAAAGTTAAAAATTTAAAAAGTCAAAAAAAAGTTTAAAATTTTCTACAAAAAAGTGGTAAAATTTAAAAAAAAAAAAAGGTCTAAAAAAATCTAGAAAAGTGGTAAAAAAAATTTTTTTTAAAGGTCTAAAAATAAAAAGTTTAAAATTTTCAAGAAAAAAGTGGTAAAATTAAAAAAAAGTCTTAAAAAAGTTTAAAATTTTCTAGAAAAAAGTGGTAAAATTCTTTTAAAAAAAGGTCTAAAAAAATCTAGAAAAATTGGTAAAATTTCAAGAACAAGTTGGGGACCCCCTTGAACCCTCTCAAGGACCCGACGCTGAGAACCACTGGTCTAAACTATGTAAAACTCAGATACTGGTTTTGTTTTAAAAAGATATTTCAACATGAAAATACGCCGTGTCGCTACAATGCTACCAATAGTTTTCTCAGCATGAGGTTGTTTCCACTGCAGTCTATTCAGCGGTAAATCAACCAATCAACTATCAGACTGAGATTCTTAGAGCTGCACCTCTGGCCTGGTTTAAAATGTCTCGTAAAGAGCCACATTAAACACATTTATATTTATACAGTGACACATACAAAAGGTCACAGTTTAAAAGTGAATAATGAGTTGGCAGCTGGAGAGGAAGCTGCTCTAAGCGCTAAGATAGAGGTTACAATGGCCCGGGTCAGAGAGGTCACAGCAATTAAATCTGTACTAAACCACATCATCTGCCTTCAGGTCATTTAGACGTTTAGCTCCAAAGATGGCAGTTAATTAGATTAAAGAGCTGCTGTGATCAAGCTGCGAGTAGCCAGCTGAAGTAGGCGGAGAGCTGCAGACATGGTGTACTGGCTCATCCCTCCATTAACGTCACATCAGAACATTAGGGAGAAAACGCCAATGTCAGAATTAGTCATAGAGCATAATGAAACATTTGTCAAGGGCATTTATTTGGGAAATCTAGTACGGTTTATCAGGTTCTGTGTCTAAATACGAAGAGGATTACAGCATCTTATAATATATCCATATCCACCTATAATGGAATCAGCTTTAGAGTTATATATTTAAAAAGCTAATAATGTTTCTGGAAACAGCTTCATCTGATGACGTGGAAGCTATTTCTGTGTCCGTGTGTTTACATCCCGGTTTTCAGCCATATCCCAGTTGGGATCATATTTGGGAAACAGCTTTCACACAGAGACCTAGTTATTCATTGAGCTGTTCTGTGATGAATACCAGTAAATAAATAAATAAATAAATACCAGTAGTTTCTGATCTTACGTGCAGGGCAACATGTAACTAATTCACTAACCGTGTCTTTTATCTGATCACAAGTGTTTATTCATCAATTCATGGACGGAGGGAAGATTTATCAGGAACAGTTTGGAAAATCAATGACTTAACAGTCGTTTCACAGTTAAATGTGAAGTTTCCTTCTTCTTTCTTTTCTCTGTTTGTTTCACTCTGTGGTTCTTAATGTATCATTCATATTAATTTAATCTGCTTTTTAATCCTCTAGTCTTGAGAATATTAAGACAATCAACTACTTGGCTCCACATGGCCGTGAATTTACTGTCTTTTTCAAACAGTTTTTGAGATCAACAAACAATGTGAAGCTGTTTACGAACCAACTGTAGGAATTATTATTATATTATTATATATTTCTAATTTCTACAGATGTCATTCACTATAGAAGTGTCTCATATGAGCTTTAACACACAGACAGGAAACCTGAAGTTGGAGACATCTGGAACGTACCAGCAACCACAGATATTTATTATATCAGCTGTTGTCAAGGGATACGAGGGCTACAGCGGCGGCGGCGGCCCGTGCTGATCCATCCCACATCTGCCTATAGTGCAGAAAACAAAAGGCTACCTGTCTCTGGAGGCACTGCTGTGATGCACGTCTTAGTGTCAGTTCCACCACCTCTGGAAAAAACACACACGCCGCCCCCCCCCCCTCACCCCCCCCCCCTCAGCTTCTCTGCTGTTCCTCTGCTTGTTTTCTTGCCACATCCAGGTTCAACCAAAGCCCCCGTGGCCTCGAGGCTTCACACCAGCCCTTCAATGCTTGGCAACTGACACGGGGGGCCTCGTTAAAAATACCTTAGTTCTCTAGCAGTATAAGAACCATGAGAACCACATCTTGAGTGTGTGTGTGGGGGGGGGGGGCCAACCGATCAGAGGAGACAGCGACTGCATTAAGGGACAGTAAACATGTTTTTAAAGTGTGGTTGTATGATCTATTAATAGCTCCTAAGTACTTTAATTGCAGTAGAAGACTCTCTGCACTCCTCCCGTTAGCAACGCCAGCCCATAATAGCCCTGCCCAGAGATTTACAACATACATTGTTGTGAATGGACCCAAAGAAACGGCCTATTTTCACGGCCTAAAAGAGGTTTGACCTGAAAACAAATACACAGTTCCATTGTTGTGCAGGAAAAACACAGTTTTTATTTGGAGCTAACCAACTGCTGATCAGCAACAATGTATGTTGCAAATCTCTGGGCAGGGCTATTATGGGCTGGCGTTGCTAACGGGAGGAGTGCAGAGAGTCTTCTACTGCAATTAAAGTACTTAGGGGCTATTTGTAGATCATACAACCACACTTTAGAAACATGGCACTGTCCCTTTAATATTCAAGACACCAATAAATTAAATCGATTGTAAATGGAATGCTGAAGCCACTTTTGCTCACACTCAGATGCTTGGATTGATTGATAAATATTGATGAAGGAGCTCATCACACAATCAGATGCAGTTTAATTCTGTTCCTTCAGAACCACAACACCTCGCCGAGCGCCGGCGCCGTAAACATCTTGATGCGATCTGGGTCTGACACACTCAGAGAGTGATTAAGGAAATCAACATAAATTAATGAAACTAATAAGTCGCTGCGTGTGATGACAATTTTCTCGCTTGTCTATCCTGATGAAGACGCTTTAATTATGTGCTTGTGCCGTGAGATTTCTGTAAAACATCCCGCTACGCCGCCGCCGCCGCCGCACGCCAAACTGAAGCAATTATGATGAAAAGAAAACTGGAAACAAAACTTTGAGTCAGTCCTCTGGCTAATGAGATTAATTCACTGTATATCAAGATTCACTCTACGCGTTCCCACACATTTGCTTTGATTCATCCAACTTTTTGCATTTCAATGAAACTGCGAGCGAGGCCATCCGTCCCCGGCCGGCGTTTAAAAAAGACTACAAGAACCTCTCAGACCTGGTTCTGGGCCAACACTCGCCATCTGTGCTCCACATTTCCAGCTAAGGTTGAAAAAGCCAAGCGTATCAAGGAGATTTTCCTGGTGGGCCTGGAGCAGCCAACACATAAAAGGATTGGATGAAGGAGTGCAGCTCAATCTGGAGACCATTCAGAAGATAGTTGGATTAAAAGCAGCAGCTGACAAGGAGAACAAGCCAAGAGTCTCCTCACTGTCTCCGCTCAGCGCAGCTCTGACAAGCTGGGTATGAACATAATTGGACTAGCGACTGATTACATTTACAGCTGAGTGACAACGCACCGGGAGAGGAAATGAAGTCATGAAAGTTTACCCTGTGCAATTTAGTAAATCATTACTCTGGGACTAAGATCACATTTGCTGGCGCGGCGCTGAGTGGACCAGGCAAACATCACATTGGGGAAATATAAACTTAACTCCACAATACAAGGAATTCAAATTAGCGAGCGCGGCTGGATTTCGTCAAATGATTGTGAAGTTTATGGACAATTTATGAGACAGAAAGTCCCGAGTAATGATGAGAAAACAGTCTTTGTGTTGTTTAGTGTTGAGGCTCCAGAGTTGAAGCAGGGTGTGTTGCTGACTTCCCCTCAGATGTCCTCACCAACACTGTCACTGGTTTCCTCAGAGATCTGCAGGGTTCAGGCGGAGACAGCAGCACAGGTGTCTGCTGGCATCTCCACCAATCAGGGCTCTCGCTGGCGTCTCCACCAATCAGGGCTCTCGCTGCACCATGCCTTCATTTATTCCAGCAGACTGGATGGGGGTCAGGGGACAGATCCATAGCAGATGGGGGGGGGTCACATGCTCTACTGAGACTCAGAGCAGCAGAGGGGGAGGGGGGGGGGGGGGGGTCAGGGTTAGGGTCACATGTCGCTGAGTCAGCAGCTTTTCCAGCAGTAGCGCCTTCGTTTGTTTCTAATTACACAACTGACATCTACAGAAACGCCAGCAGCTCCGTGGCGCTGCATCAAGGCTTTGAGACAAATAACAATAATGATAATTTTATTTATAAAGCACTTCAATGCTAATGTTAGCATTAGCATGCATACAGGCAGTAGCAGCTGTATTACACCCCACCGGCCAAAAAACCACTAACAATCAGCTTTCACAACGCGTGACTGTGGCGGACCTCCGTTACACTTGTAAACCTGAAAGTGTACTTTTATAAACTTAACATGTTCCAATTTAATCCAAAGAAGTATTAAATTAGTATACTTTCTAGTATGCTATATACTTATACTCAAGCATACTTAATAAATCATACTTTTTGCTCCGGGCAGAAAGGAGCCAAATGCAAAATACAAACAATGTATGTCTCAAAAGCCAAGAGTGTGTTTATAGAGTAGAGGATGGACAAACCGAAGAGACTCAGTTTATCATCACAGAGGAACAAAGAAACAGAAATATTCACATGAAGAAGCTGAAGAAAAGAATCTGGAGCTTTTTTTTCTTGGAAAAATCGATTATTGTGCAATTAGTTGATTAATTGTCGCATGTTTAAATGCACCAGGTAGATACGTGCATACTGGGGCTGTTTGAGCATGTGCAGTATGCATGCATGCATTTGGACATGCATGTGCAGTAGTCCTATCATAGGATTCAGCTGCTTGCTCAAAGTTACTACAGTTCATCCTGAATAGGAATAAACGTCCTCTGCAGACTGTGTAATGCAGCTCCAGCAGCTCCCAGCAGCTCCTGTGCTGCTAGCGCGGCTAAAGAACCATCCATGAGCATCTCCTGCTCTCAGTCTCTTATCTTTTCACTTTACGCTCTAATCCATCCAACTAGCAGAGAAAAACACACATAAAGCAGAATCTTTACAGCTGAGACGAGAGGTTTTTGAACGACTATCACCACAGACTATTTGGCCGAACAATGACGCTGCGCTGGGACGCTGTAATTCTATATTAATTAATTATATAAAATTCTTTTTAATAAGGAAATGAACCGTTCTTATTGAATGCTCTTCAAGAACGATGCTCTAAAACCAATTTCATGCCGTTTGAAAGGACAAGCTCTTCACTGGTTGTAAATAGGTGGAGCCCATTAAAAGGCATCAGCTGGACAATCAGCTTCATCTCTGCCACAGATTGATATTCAGCTCAGCGCCGTCTGCTCGCCGTGTGGTTCACGTGAATGAATTCTTTAAGAACCAGCTCGTTCTATATTCCTTCCTCTAACGCAGCCATGTCTGTTGTTCAGTCTCAAGGTCGGTTGTTGATATGAAGATACGGAACCTCAAAGTTC
>CM064900.1:36265149-36267649 GCA_030347415.2 Decapterus maruadsi
TGAATGATTAGCTCATTAGCTGCAGGGCTAATTAGGGCTCAGGAGGGCGGACCCTGTTATTAGCACACACTTGTCAGCGTGTAACACCGAGGAGAGCGCGTTTCCGTCCCACTGCTCGGAGCCAGGTGGCCTTTGTTTGCTGCTCCTCTGCTGCTCCTCTGCTGCTCCTCTGCTGCTCTACTTCGACTCTGAGTCTGAAGCCGCAGGGAGATGAAACACTCGCAGACACAGAGGAAGTGGCAGGAGAGGTCATCCTAGTACAGAGACAGTTTATGGTACAACACAGACTGCGTCACAGACGAGACGGTGTCAAAACAGAGACTCGGAAGACCTCAGCCACCACCAAGAGCCCTGTTTCTGTGTGTGTGTGTGTGAGATTGTGCATGCAGATGTGTGCATTAGCACCGTGAGAGAGGGAGTCAGTAGCTCACAGTTCCTTGTCGTTATTTTTAACCAGAACTGTGGTGGTTGAATGGGGAAGTGTGTCTGTCTGGTTTTATGTCTTGCTTTGGGCGCTAATCAGCTCTTTCTGCCTCTTTCTGCAGCTATGTGTGTGTGTGTGTGTGTGTGTGTGTGTGTGTGTGTGTGTGTGTGTGTGTGTGTGTGTGAGAGAGAGAGAAAACAACAGACAGAGAGGAAATCAACTATATCTTGAAACAGCATGTATATGCTAAGCCCTGATGTTGTGCTGCGCGGCGTTTAACGGTGTTTTGTCTGAAGCAGAGTTTCTGTGTGAAAGCGTCGCTCTAAGTGAAATGAGACGGAGAGAGAGAGAGAAAAGTCCCTTAATGAGCAGTGTGTGTGTGTGTGTGCTGACAGCAGCTAGCTGCACCACTCCCAGACACACACACACACACACACACATGTGTACGCACACACCAGCATGCGCGCACATCCTGAGAGACAAGTGGAGAAAGTAGTCCCGGTGTGAGAGCAGTAATTAGCCTCCCATCCATTAACACAAGGGGCTGTGGAGGAGGACGAGCAGCAGGTGTGTGGGAGTGTGTGTGTGTGTGTGTGTGTGTGTGCTCCTGCTACTGATTGGTTGTGTGTGTCTGTGTTTTTCCTTTGTGTACATGAACATAATAATCGTGTGCAAATTCTTAAAATGTGAGTGTGGATATGAAGCTGTATGCTAGCGGCGCCGTGCAGGAGGCCGCGCGGCGACCTGACAGTATCGCAGCAGCAGGTGTCGACACAAACTACAACCAAACCTGAAAACATGTCAAAAGACAACTTTGGAGTGTACTCTCCAATTCTAATGTAAAAAACTGTTTTATGAATGTAATAAAACAAAACAAAAGATGTTATTTCTTTTTTAAATACCCTGAAAGTTTATTTCTTTGGCATAATCAATCTTCATATCTTTTTAATTAGGGCACCGGGCACTACTGTTATTCTGTGGATTTTTTCCTAAATTTTTCATGTCAAAAGACAACTTTGGAAAAAACTCTCCAATTCTAATGTAAAAAACTGTTTTATGAATTTTCAATAAAACAAAACAAAAGATCACAGAGTTATTTTTTTATAACAATAAACATCTGAAAGTTTATTTTTCACCAGAAAAAAAAAAAGTTTGTTTCTAGCCTGCTCGGTAAAATCAATCTTCATAAAAACTTTTTGACCAAAAAACTGAGAAAACAAGCTTTTTCTGCAGAGAAGCAGAATGGAGACTAATAACTTATTATTCTGTTTTTTTCCAGTGACACCTCAAACATTAAATTTTTCCTTCTTCAACAAAAACAACACTGAAAAAAGGCTTGTGATTTTCAGATATCCAAACGTGTTTAGTCCTGACATCGGGTTATAGAACAGGAGAGACCCAGACCTCGCTGACCCACTGAACCGCCGTCACAGCAGCTGGAGCTCCTTTTCTCTCTCTCTCTCCTCTCTTTCTCTATCTCTCTCTCTCCGCGGTCTGCGCATGCGTGCGCCCCGCCCGGCACACAAACAGCATGGAACAAGCCGCGCATCAACGGCATCTTGGTGGCCGAGCCCGAGTAGAAATCAAACCCACTCCTGCTGCTGTCGAGTTGAGCCGAGTTGAACACACCGACGCCGCGGAGCAGAGCTACCGAGCCCGCATTAGATTCAAGATTCCAGCGCGGCGTCAGACAACTGCGCGGCGGCCGCTTCAAAGTTGATTGATCATCCCTCGTCTTTGCGATGCTCTCCGAACTGTTTCAATGAGACTGCCAGACCAGCTCTGTGGAAAAAACAAACTCCGGAGCAGATAACAACTGCTGCCCCCTACATAAATACAAAGTCTGAAATTCACACACAAGATGTAGAAGACTTTAATCAAACGGCGTCTTTGGCACAAACGTCTACTGCTCAGGCATACTTTCACCTAGAGACTCCGTTTAAACTTTAAATAGTAGACACAAGTCTTGTGTATTGGTGTATTACTCCTCGTTTTGATAGGTTGAATAGTTTTTGATCAATCCCTGATCAATGACCATGATCATTTTTGGAGAAATTATGAGATTATAATGGGTGT
>CM064900.1:36272649-36455149 GCA_030347415.2 Decapterus maruadsi
GTGACTGAACGCTGCTGAACGCTGCTGAACGGCGAGGCCCGGGGCGCTGGCGAGGGCGAGGTGGTTGTCTGAATGAGACCGCAGGCCGACTTGGCCGACTTGGCCGCCTGCTGCAGCTCCTCGGTAGACCTTCACTAAGGCTTCATTACAGGCTGGGGAGCCAAGGGCTGGACCACACTGTGTGCACGTGCATGTGTGTTTATGTGTGTGCATGTGCATCTGCGGCCTCCTCTGCGTACATTTAACTGTTTGCTTATGCGTCTGTGTGTGTTTACTGGTGTGTGTCTTAATTTGTCTTACGCACACGCATCTGTGCCTTCACATTTTGTGTTGAATGTGAACATGTGTGTCTCCGTGTGCGCGCTCCCCGCACTTAAAGGCAAATTATGGCCAAAAAAAAAAAAAAAAAGGAAAGTCCAAAAGACTGTTGAGTCGCCACAACTGAGAGACTTCAGCCTCTGTTCAGACAGACCCCAGGTTTCAGAAATAGAAGAGTTATCTTTAAATAACCAGCAGCAGGAGATCGTCCTGTCTTTCATGGAGCAGAAAAAGACTCTGCTTTCTTCAGGCTTCGCTGAGAGCCAGTGTTTCTGGCTCACGCTGTAGTTCAGGGAACATTCATGCTGCGTCACATGACTGCTGCTGTCTCTATGTAAAGAAGAGCACATACAGATAGATGACCTCCACGGTCTCCACGGCCCAACGCTGTGACGTACACGACACCGAGTCAAGACCAGACCGAAAGTCTGTGTAGTGATGAAATCTGACATTATTCACATGTAAAATACACAAATACATGTACATACATACATGAGAAATGCATGCAGCGGCAAGAGTGACCTCCAAATGTGAGGTGCATGTGTGTGTGTGTGTGTGTGTGTGTGTGTGTGTGTGTAGTCTCCCAAGCAGCTGCATGTCACACAGCGCCTCCAACACGTTGCTGCGTCCTCTCTCTACTTTACTTCCTAAAAGCACATGAATCAACTCCTGTCCTTAAAGGTACAGTCTGGAGTTTTGTTCATTGCAGTTTGTAAACAAAACATTGAAACTCAGCCCCTCCTCTCGGGCTAAGCTGTGTAGCCTCCTGCTAATGCTAGCAACCGTTGTCATGACAATAAAGGAAAGGAAATACAGTCTGAAAGAAAGTGCTGGAGCCGAGAGCCGAGAGCCGAGAGCCGAGCGTCACCAACACCGGGAGCCTCTGTGTGTGTTGTTATGTCGTTGTTGACGAAGACGGTGTTAGCGGCGGATGCTAACCGCTAGCGCTAGCCGAAGTTAGCATCGAGCTAGCTCACTAGGGGAGACCGGGGTCAATTGTAACATTTTAAATTGCACCAATCAGAAATGAGATAAACTTTCATTATAAATTGTGTTTTAAGATGTTTCCATTCTGCCTACCAAAGGAAAAACTTTTATCTCATGATTTCTGATTTTATCTGACAAGACTCATTTTTACTCCGTATGAAAATGAAAAATTTCATCATCTGTATTTTTCTCATTCCTTTTCTTAACCTTTATCTAATAATTGAAACAATCTGTTTTGTTTTTTGTGGAGATCATTTGCTATATTTGTCATATGTTAACTTTGTTGTTTGTTGCCAATCAGATTTAGCCATCATGGGTGGTCAATTGGGGGCAATTGTAACGCTGTTTAACCAATCAGACAGAGCCAGGCAGTCAAAATGATGTCCAGTTCAGTAAAATCACCCTCAAATTAGATGATTCCCCCCCTTTATAATGTAGAAAAGTGCTGTATTCAGTTTATATTAGTATATTTAGGCCTTTCTCTAAATTTTTGGATAACATCCGTCCAATGGTTAAAGATATTCAATTTTGCCTTTCAATCTGAGAACCTCTCAAATTCCAGGACCAATTTCAAAATTTAAATGTCCATGAAAAATTTGAGAATTTAATTATTAGGTTAATAATAATTTTCAACTCCAGATTTCTGCAATGATTTTGATTATGTGACTAATCGGTTCAAAATTGGTTCAAGCTAGCCTACTTTTAAGGTCATAAATTCACTGGTTTCAGCTTCCTAAAATGAATATTTTCTGGTTTTCACCATTTCTATGATAATAAAAATTGATTATCTCTGTATTCTGGACTATAAGTGGACAAAAGACATTTTCAAAACTAATCATGGCCTCTGGGGTCTTGGGATGGACATTTTCTTAATTTCCTTAATTTGTACGACCCAACCCAAAAATGTTTTTTAGTTCAATTAATATTAAATGGTTTTAAATGTTGTTCTTTGCATTCTTGAATTTTTTGGTCCTTGCTGTTGATATTTCTGTGTATTTGATTATGTTGTTACACGCTGATCATTAAACGAACAAATCAAAGGTTACTCAGCAGTTACTCAGTTTGACTTGAGTGTTTTTGAATCAATATTGTGACTCAAACATTTTTTGTAAAAATATTTGAATTACTTTTAACAAGTAGAACATGAGTAATATTATTCTAAAAAACTTATCCAGATAGCTCAAGTGGTTTTTGAGTTATGACATCAAAATCAAAAATTGTTACAATTGACCCCGGTCTCCCCTACAACGGTCCTAATACTTGTTACCGGTGACGGTGGGGAATCGGTCCGCGGCTCCAGCGCTTCACTCAGACTGTATTTATTGTTCTTTGTTGTCATAACAACGGCTGCTGAGAGAGAGACTCAGTAGCATCAGATATAGCTAGGCTAGCTAGCGCAGCTAACAGCCCTGAGCTACTACTCTGCTGCACGTAGCTTCACCTGAGCTCCGTCATTGGCTGCAGACAAAACACAGACTCTCACCATAGATACCTATGCTCTCTCACGACTCTCTAGCTCCGCCCACAAACGTCCATGTGCAACAAAACCTGAACAAAACAGAGCAAAAAACAAAATACAGCCGGGGGGGGGGGGGGGCTGCAGACACAGCCCCCACCACACAGGACTAGCAGCCCATAGGTGACGATTAAGATGGATTTCATTACTACAAGTCTAATGTTTATTTTTGGGCACAAAACTCCAGACTGAACCTTTAAGCCTACTCTTCTAAAACCAGGTTCCCATGGATGCAAAATTTGACGTAACTCCTAGGCTACTTAGTTCCACTCTGCTACACATCGGGGGGGGCGGTGGGGGGTGCATTTATTTGACACTGATATGTAGTCACTGTGCAGATGAAGGTTTGACTGTATGAAATGTGATGCGTAGTTTTCCAGTGAACGGCAGCGTCTCGCCAGCGTAAAGCGGAGTAAAGGCAGGATGAGCTGGAACTGGAATCCATTAGACACGTGTGCACTTTTAAATCTATTGATACCTTTATCTTGGTTACGATCAATCTTCCATCTTTTCACTTATACCCCCCCCCCTTCTACTTAATACCCCCCTCTCTGGGGCATTGAGCCTTTCTTCCACTCAATTCCTTCCTCTCCTCTCCTTCGTCCCATGCTCCTCCCCCCCCCTCAGCATTAAGCCCCCCTCCATCACTTTCATCCTCCGACATAAATAACGTTATCTATTATTTTTCTCATCCCTTTCGCTTTCCCTCGCTCTGTCGCTCATCCCCTCTCCCCCCCCCTCTCCCAGGTGAGTGGTAATGGGATGATGGGTGGGTGGGCGGCCATCGGGGGTGTTGGCGTGCAGCAGCGCCCCCCCCCCACCCCTCACCTCCCAGCAGCACATCCATCTCCATAAGCACATACAGTGGGAGGCCACAGCCTTCCTCTAGAGTTCAGGCCTTAAAGGGATAGTTCAACATTTTGGCAAATTCCCTATAGTCATAGCAGTAGGTTTGTTACCTTTAATTGTCCGTGCAAGTTATTTTTAGAACGGCGGAGCAGAGCCGTGAGCTGCTCAGAGCTACGCTACGGAGGCTCATTATGGGATTTCTTGGTTTCCCTCATCAAACTCATCAAATACACAATCCAACAACTCCACAACGCTCTGGTGGACAAGTTGTGACCTGCACATTCACCACACTATGAGATAATAACACAACGTTACCACACAGAGTTGTTTTAGAGGGAAATACAGAGACTGTTGATGAACAACTGCTCCCAATAGGAACGGATTTACCTAAAAAAAACTCTCATAACGTTCCGTTATCTGCTCCGCCGTTCTAAGAAAAGCTTGCACTGACAATTAAAGGTAACGATCCTACTGCTGAGACTATAGGGATTATGGTGATGGGCCAGTTTGCGAAAATGTTGAACTATCCCTTTAAGACATTCACACTCCTGTTAGCGCAGAGAAGGACATCACATGGCGAGCAGAGAGACCACTGAGGAGATTAACTTTTTTTGACTTGGTGTAAGAGGATTCAAAGAGGAGAAGGCAAACCTTGAATTTGTTTAAGCAGACACACAAACGACAAACACACTGAAAACACACGTTTTTATAACGTTACCTACTTCATCTAAACTGGCACTTAGATTTTCTGAGATGATCTCTGTGTCCTCTCTTTCTTTAGAAACACCAGAGGCTCTTTGTCCCTGTAAAGCCGTCTAATCGCAGCCTGAAATCGATGCTGAAAAAGGCAAAGGCCTCCTGCCTCAGAGAGAGAGAGCCTGCAGACCGGCCGCTCCGCCAAGGCTTTAAATCACCACATTATTGGTTTTATGAGTGTGACCCATGTGAAAATAATTGCTAATGTTCCAAGAGTAACCAGTGGAAAGGTGGGTAATGGGGCAATTTATAAATTCTGATTGTAATACATGGAAAGCATCCAGGCCATCTCCTCGCTGCTATTTTATGGCCGTTCATAAAAGCAGGCCAAGCAGCACAACAATCGCAGCGACCACAGCTCTTAAAATCAATACGGCTGCTGCAGTCGCTGCAGTCGCTGCAGCTCATTTGTTGTTTGGAGAGACGAAAACCTTCAGGACAAAGAACCACCAGCCCGACCATGATGAGGATGATCTGTAATCAGTCGTATCCTGGGAGAGTCCAATCTGGTAGTCAATTATTTATATGCAGTCTTTTTCTTTTTTTTTTTTTTTTTGAAATGTCATCAAAACATATCTTTCCACAGAGACGGGCCATATGACTGTAACTGCTCGGGTTTAGAAGCCTACTGGAGTGTTTCAGACTCAACCTGAGAACCCACTTATATTTCATCCAAATATATTCATATTTTTTTAATTATTACCTCACCATACACCGGACCCCTCCCTCTGTGCAGGGCCGTAGGGAAGAAAGGTGATGATGATTCCAGGGGCCCAGCCTAGTCTCATCTCTGTATGACTGAATTATTCTGCATCAGACCCGCACTAATGCTGCATTAGCATCAAATTAATAATAAAGTTAATAAAACATGATAATACATAGATAGTCTAAGAAACAACGTGGAAAAGTCAGGGGGGCCACTTTAGTATTCTTTCAAGGGGCCAGAATTCCTAGCAACGGCCCTAACCCTAACAATAATGTATTATAAAAAAACAAAAAACAAATGATATTCATTGTTGACGTTCAGTCACCATAACAACAGATGTTGGAGCCACAGCGTCGTGTCACCTGCTGGACTTCCTCCTCCAGCCTGTAAACCTGAACCCACATCTTGTCCTGAAGCTTCAGCCTCAGGACAAACAAACAGCGACCGGGGGAAAAGTGCAGTGCTAACGTCAGTTTCCAGGACGGGGATCAGCTGCTCGGCTGCAGCACATTAACCAGCATGCAACACTCCAGTCTGTTTAGATGCTGATGTGAGCTCCATCCCTCAGTATCACTGCTATCAAAACACTGGAGCCACAGCGCAGGTCCGTCCACTCCACTCTGACCTTTTCTCTTCCAAATAAAGAAAAACATTATTATAAAAAAACCTCCTATTTTTAACCGTGAAAAGGGATTTCTACATGTAAATCCTCCTCCCCCTCTTCTGCCTTTCACCTGTGTGATCTGTGGTGAAGAGCGGCTGCCGTGCGCTCGGCTCGCCGCTGGTGGAGTCGACAGCGGAGCAGAGAGTAAGTGGAGGTCTCTGGCTCGGAGCCTAATGACGCCCCGCTCGTTTCCTTCCAGCCTCGCCACAGCTCTGCTCTTGCTTTCCTTTGGTCCAGTCAGCAGGACACCACAAATAGCCCATTCCCTCTCGCCACGGCTTCCAAAACCATACAGGCGTGCATGGGAGCCTGGTAATTTTCCACTACACTTGGTAAGTGTGTGTTTGTGTGGGATGTGTGTGTGTGTGTGTGTGTGTGTGCGCGCGCTCTCGCCCATAAGAACAAGTCCCCCATGAGCGTACGATTACCTTATAAATACCCGTCCTCATGTGTTGTGCACATTTGTAAATAAACATTTGTACTGCGCTAATCACATGCAAATGTGAATTCAAAATTGTAGCAGATTTTTAAAGTGTGTCTGTCTGGTCCAGATGTTCTCCAGTTGCTTCGCCTCTTTCCATGTTGTGTGTGTGTGTCTGAATGTGTGTACTGTGCTTGAGACAGTACAGAAGAAGTACAGAAGCCTCATCACCACCTTAAAGGGATACGCCGACATTTCTTATACATGTCTTGCCTCACTCCCGAGTCCATGACCAGCAGATAGACACCATCCTTTCCACTGTGTGTGTAGAGCTGGCGCACCGCTAATTAGCTTAGCTCAAACACTGGAAGTGTATGGGTAGTGTTAGCCTGCCTCCACCTAAAGTAGCTAATTAGCTTAGCTCAAACACTGGAAGTGTATGGGTAGTGTTAGCCTGCCTCCACCTAAAGTAGCTAATTAGCTTAGCTCAAACACTGGAAGTGTATGGGTAGTGTTAGCCTGCCTCCACCTAAAGTAGCTAATTAGCTTAGCTCAAACACTGGAAGTGTATGGGTAGTGTTAGCCTGCCTCCACCTAAAGTAGCTAATTAGCTTAGCTCAAACACTGGAAGTGTATGGGTAGTGTTAGCCTGCCTCCACCTAAAGTCAGCTAGAGAAACTCTTCTCAAACTCTGGAACGGACCGATCTTAGTGTTAGAGCTGACAAAACTCCACCTAAGGCATCTAATTAGGTCAAATGCTCAAACACTGGAAGTGATCGGTCAAAACGGAGGGTTCCACCTAAAGAGCGGTTTATTTTGGTTCAAACACTGGAAGTGTAGGGTAGTGTTAGCCTTCCTGTTTCAAAGTAAAGTCACTTCTGTATGTAAAGAAACTGTTTTATTTTGTGAAAGTAACTCTAAACAGACCGATCTTCGTCCAACAAAATAGTAAACAGCTGGTATTTAGACAAATTAACGGTCAAACTGCTGATCTAAACGGATACTTTCAAAACATGTTTGAAATGTTGATAAAGTGATATATTTACAGAGTTTAAGCTAAAATGAAATCAGCTTCTGATGCTGATTTCAGCTTCCTGTTTCAGGCTAACACTAATACACTTCCAGTGTTTGAGCTAAAGGGCAACCACTGTTTTCCAGTTTTGAGCTAAGTAACCAACACTACCCATACACTTCCAGTGTTTGAGCTAAGCTAAGGCTAACACTCCCAACAAAATTAAACAGTGTTTTAGCTACAAATTAACGACAACACTGCTGATCCAAACGGCTACTTTCTCACTAAACATGTTTGAAATGTTGATAAAGTGATATATTTACAGTGTTTGAGCTAAAATGAAATCAGCTTCTGATGCTGATTTCAGCTCAGTTGGAGCTAAGCAGGCTAACACTACCCATACACTTCCAGTGTTTGAGCTAGCTAAGGCTAACACTAGCTACATTAGTGTTTGAGCTAAGCAGGCTAACACTACCCATACACTTCCAGTGTTTGAGCTAAGCTAATTAACACTACCTACATTCCAGTGTTTGAGCTAAGCAAGGCTAACACTACCCATACACTTCCAGTGTTTGAGCTAAGCTAAGGCTACCACAACCCATACACTTCCAGTGTTTGAGCTAAGCTAATTACAGCGATACGGCTCTATCTCCCTCGTTACTGCACACACAGTGGAAAGGATGGTGTCTATCTGCTGGTCATGGACTCTGGAGTGAGACACGAAGAAAAATGTTGGCATACCCCTTTAAACACTTTAGAGCTTAGATACATTCATTTTCACACCTGCATCACATACATGCATAGAGACATCTCAGCAGTGAGTTGTGTGAAAGCAGAACTGTGTCTGTGTGGTGAAACTGTGTGTGTGTGTGTGTGTGTCACACAGCTTGACCTTACATAGACAAACTCTAAATATGGACTCTCATAGCTCACATAAACACTCACATTCAATCTCTCTACATAGAAACACACCCCATGTGTAATTCACCCTCCGTTTTTAAGAACTCTCTAAAAAGTTTGAACACGCAGCTTCCTCAATATTGGACATGGGTCAAAAGGAGAAGTCAAAACAGGCCGCAGATGTATTTGATTCTAGTGTGGTTAATAAAAGCTCTGGGGTAACGGTTTGAGGCAGTATCTAATTCAGTACACATTCAGTTAGAGGGAAGCCACAGTGCTTGTGGGTGGTCCGGGGCCCGTCTGCGCTGCCATTTTGTCTTCTGATGTCACATGTTTAGATTTAAGGCTCAGTTTGCTCCCCTTTCTCCGGGCTGCAGCGGCTAAATGTGCTCCGAAGTAAAAGGATGAGTGAAAGGAATCCACGGGCGGAGAGAGAGAGGATGTGCAAATGTAGGGGTTGTTTTTTTGCAGGAATTTAAACCAGATGAGCCGATCGGCCTTTGGGATGTTTGTCCTTTAGGCCAGTCTCCTTGTATAGATGGAACCGTTGCCAACAAGCTGCAAGAATAGGCTACAATTCTGTTTTTACAAGACAAATAAGACAAACAGAGAAATGGAAGGGCGAGAGCCTACAGCTCTGTTAGAGTATTGACAAAAAAAAGTCATTGGATCCACCCCTGAGAAATTCAATAAGGCACCGAGATCTCAATCTAAAATCTCTCAACCTCACTATTCCATCAAATGCATCAACGTGATTTCATATCTCCAAAGCTAAAGCTCTGCGAGCTCCTGATGAGCAGTAATCCATCTCCATCAGAGGACGGCGTGATGAGCAATCCTTCTAATATATTGATGTTGACAACGTCGCCATCAGATTGTCATTGTGGGTTTGTGGGCGGGCAGCGCAGCAAAAACAATGTGCTATCAATGCATTCTATGAAGCACCGTTCGCACAAAAAAAAGAGACCGAAACCAATACTAAGTCTAAATCTTGCATGTGCGAACGTGTGCACGCGCGCGTGTGCATGTGCACGCGCGCACACACACACACACACCTCTGCCGCTGCAGTTTCCCACATTTGAAATACAGTGTGTCATCTTGCACATCGATGCACATTTACACACCCACAGATGTGTGCGTGAGTGCTCACACACACACACACACACACTCATACTACGTGCACTCACACAGTTTCCATCCCACTTTTATTCTGCGTCTTGCTGCTGGTGTATTATAGGTCACAGTTATGCAACAGTGGAGGGGTAGCCTATTTTCTCAGCATCTCTCTCGTCTGCTCTGCTTTCACTCGAGCAGCAACTTGAATCTAGAAATGGATCAACAAGATCAACATTTTTTGGAAGAAACTTCTATCAGATAATCAAGAAAATGATCATCAGCTGACGGTTGTTTGCTCCATCATTCACTACAAACATCCATCCCTTCAGCCATTAGAAGACTTGGACGCTCTGGACGCGACCATGTGTCGTTAAAAGACAACGTCACCAACGACGACGTCCCGTCACATGGTGATTAATGGAGGCCGCGGAGCCGCTGTGTTAATTCAGCCTGTGTTTCTCAGCTCTGCCGTGTGGTCGACAGCGGCTTCCAACCACGTCAGCCAGACGAGAAGAACACGTCTGCTGTCGGTGACCACGCGCAGACATGTCTCCACTAACACACGTACACGCAGACGAAGACATGTCAGATAGAAAAGATCAAAGCAGCAGCGTCGGGGCCACTTTGTTAAGTTTCTCTTTGCTTGTGTGTGAGTGTTGTGACACCTTCTGCAGACTCACACAGTGGGAAGATCACACAACACTCATTCTGACTTATCAGCTAAATTACCTTGACGCGCGCTCAGATCAAAGATAACGGAAAAGTTCCGTTTAGACAAAAGGAGGGCAAACACGCAGATGGCACACGGCTGAGACACGGCTGAGACACGGCTGAGGAGCGGGTTTCCATAGGAAGACACAATGTGACCAATGAGACGTGACGCTGTCGGCTCAGTCTAGTTACATTATTATATTATTTAAATGTTTATATTGTTACTGATTATTAGGAAAATCCAGTTACGAAACTTATTGTGTAACTTTGTATTAACTTCGACAGAATGACGTCCCGCCACAATAAAAGCACAACAATTAACAGGAGGTTTTTCCTCATTAAGTTCAAGATCAGATCCTCGTGCAACTGGTTCAGTCCCGTTGGTGTGGTTTGCTGGGGGGGGGGATTTGCATCCTGCTCCTGTCTTTATTGAGAAGAAAGAGGAAAAGAATCATAGTGAACAACGTCTCACCAGTTGCCATGACAACCCACAGTACCCAATAACCCGTGGAAAAAAAAAAAGTGTGTGTGTAGCCGTCACACACACACAGGAGCGCTCTGTCAGCCATGGTTTGAGGGCAGAAGCAAATCTTGTTTACAGCGCAGAGGCTCACCCATACACACACACACACACACACACCCATACACACACACACACACACACACACACACACGCACAAACAAACTGCACGGAAACAATCTATCCACCTCACCACAAGAAGAACCTTCAAGCAGCTCTGTCGGCACATCCTGTGTAGATGTGAGCCATCAGAGAATACAGTAACCCACAATTGCATGTGGTGTTACAGTTTCTACGTCAAGACATCCGGACTGAAACAAAGCCAGAGACGAAAGACGAAGAAAAGCTACTAAACACTTTGTTTGAGCGTTTTGGCCTCAACAGCTGGTGAAGAAGGAGCAAAGTGCAGAGACTCCTCCTTAGGTCTGTCTTTGAAGCGTAAATGGTTTTAGTGCAGCAGCAGGAGGAGGAGGAGGAGGAGGAGAAAGAGGAGGAGAGAAGAAGAAGAAGAAGAAGAAGAAGAGGAAGGAGGAGGAGGAGGAGGAGGAAGAGGAGGAGGAGGAAGGAGAGAAGAAGAAGAAGAAGAGGAGGAGAAAGAGGAGGAGGAGGAGGAGGAAGGAGAGCTCTGGGTTTAGAAAAGCTGCTACTTGTGGCTTTTGGGTTTGTGGGCTTTCGTCTAACGGTTGAGTTTCCCTGTCAGCAGATTCAGGCCATGCAGCCACTCCTGGGGTTGAGACACAACACACACGTTGAGAACAACAACAACAAAAAAGAACAAAAAAAAAAAGGTGGGGGCCTTAAAAAGTAGTGGTGGTGGTGGTGACCTGCTTTACATTTCACTACAGTTGCATGAATAAGACCAGGTCTGAAGAGCTGTTACTGAGCAGCAAAAACTACAACATGTTATTGAAACAAAGAGAAACACAGGGTTAAAGGTGCATTCTGTTAAAACATGTGACTGGACTTCCATCAGGTCAAATACTGACTTTAAGTTATTTTACAGCTTTTTGTTTATTTGAGTCATAGTGAGAAGAAGACAAGCAGCAGGGGGGGAGGGGGGGGGGACTACGACTACGACTAGACGTTACACAAGATGAGTGTTTGTGGTTGTTTGTTTCATTCAACCCTGACCTCCTGCAAACTGACAGACTGGTTTCCTCAGGTCTGAACCTGTTCTTATGAGACTGTCGCTGGTGGAAACGTC
Organism: Decapterus maruadsi; assembly: GCA_030347415.2. Lineage (NCBI taxonomy): Eukaryota > Metazoa > Chordata > Actinopteri > Carangiformes > Carangidae > Decapterus > Decapterus maruadsi. The sequence goes on from CM064900.1 coordinate 36,284,332, forward strand.
TGCTTTCTAAAAGTACAAAGTAAAAGTAGCTCAGTCGACATGTAGTAAAAAAAGTACTTGCTTTTAAAGATACTTAAGTATCCAAAAGTACATGCTTTTACATTTACTTTAAGTAAAAGTATAGAGTAAGTAGTAGACTTCCCAGTTTGCTCCCAGCGCCACCGCTGCCTCATCAACAAGCTGATCATTCAGCCTGGATCCAGATGTCTGAGTCACAGCATCTCTGCTTCTTCATTTGTCATAAAAGAAATGACCGTTCAGTCTCATCATCAGGTTCAGTCTCATCATCAGGTTCAGTCTCATCATCAGGTTCAGTCTCATGACCAGGTTCAGTCTCATCATCAGGTTCAGTCTCATCATCAGGTTCAGTCTCATGACCAGGTTCAGTCTCATCATCAGGTTCAGTCTCATCATCAGGTTCAGTCTCATCACCAGGTTCAGTCTCATCATCAGGTTCAGTCTCATCATCAGGTTCAGTCTCATCATCAGGTTCAGTCTCATCATCAGGTTCAGTCTCATCATCAGGTTCAGTCTCATCACCAGGTTCAGTCTCATCACCAGGTTCAGTCTCATCACCAGGTTCAGTCTCATCACCAGGTTCACCCATTGACAGGGTGCAACATGTGGTTTCACATGAACTGCTGCTGTCCCTCTGACTGGCACCAAACTGGAGCCGCCGGTCATTAGTTCCACTCAGCCCGGCTCGGCCCAGCTCGGCTCCACCCAGCTCGGCCCAGTGACTGGCGTAGTGCATATCTTTGACAATGCAGCGCTTTCACACTCAGCCCACTCTGAACTGGCCGACTCACACAATCACACCACAGAGCAGCACAAGAGACACACTCAGCAGCACTAAGTCACATATGACAACTCTCTCTGAAGATGACAACACTTGTTCTGTGGTGGTTTCACAGAAAGCTCCTCCCCAGCGGACAGACATGAAACACTGACTCACACTGGGATCATTACACGCTTTACTGTAAATACTAGAAATACTAGAAATACTATAAATACTGCTCCTTGTCCTCGGGTTGAGACATTACTACATGTAACATGGAGTGATTGTCTAATGATGCCGACATTAAATCTGTGTCTCCTGACTCTGACGGGTCACATCCTGAATACACTCTTAGAAATAAGGGTTCCAAAAGGGTTCTTCTACAAGGGCTGAGGTTCTACCTGGAACCATTTGCTTCTGAAAAACCCTTTCCCCAAAGAAATGGTTTTTCAAGGGTTCTTGGTAACACTAAGGGTTCCAGTAAAAGGGTTCTTGGTGGAACTCCCTGTGTGGGTTCTAGATGAAACAGTAAGAAGTCGGATATTTTCTGGATGAAACCCCCAGTAAGGGTTCTGGGTGGAACCAATACGCCATAAAAGGGACTTTTGTAGAACCTCTCATTGGGGGTTCTAGGTGTAACCTTTCACAGATGATCTAGGTAGAACCCTTTATGTTGGGTTCTAGGTAGAACCCTCTATGTTGGGTTCTAGATATAACCCTTTATGTTGGGTTCTAGATATAACCCTTTATATTGGGTTCTAGGTCTCCTATGAGGACAAGCCGAAGAACCTTATATGGTTCTACATGGCACTTTTATTTCTAAGAGTAAAATTCCAGTCACAGGAGATGAAGTTGCTTTGCACATAAATGTTGCCAAACAAGGACTATTTGCAAAACAGTGGACCATCAGTTGACAGACGTACAAAGCGCGGCCCAGAATCTCATTCCCGCTGATTAGAAATGCAGCGAGCAGCAGACGTACTGTACACAGCCCCCAGTAAAGGAGTCAAACCGCCAGCAAAATCCGCAAATTAAAATGTAAAGCTGGTCTAAGCAGCACCTTGATGAAATCCCATATCGAGCCGAGCAGGGAGTCAATGTGCACTGGAGGGAATGAGAGTGAAGCCAAGCCAACAGGGGGTTCTGCCTCCTATCTGCTCCCTGCTCCCTCTTCTTCTCCTCTATCATTACCCTGCTGTCACTCCCCATGCAATTTCCTCCCATTCCTCCCCCTCATCTTCTTCTTCCCTCCCCCCTCCTCCTCTCCTCTTCTCCCTTTTAACTGGCCATCTTTCTAACCTTCCTCCACTCACTAACTGTTCCTTCTCTCTCTCCCTCCCCCCTCCATCCCCCCAGGTTGTTTCCTCCTCTCTGTGTCTCTCTCTATCTGGAGGTGCCACATCTGGCAGCTTTCAGCTCCAGCCTCGGCCGAGCTGCCTGGCTGGGAGAGAGAGAGAGAGCGAGATAATCGGGCTAATCCCTTCGTCCTCCCAGAGGCTATCACGCTACTCTATAACCCCCTAATCCCTCTAATTCCCTCACACTCTGCAGTCAGCCTCGCTGTCAGACACATCGGGATCCTTATCGCCAGGCAAGAGCTGCAGGCGCTCTGTGTGTGTGTGTGTGTGCGTGCACGTGCATCTCGGTTGCTTCCTTCTAATCAGTGAGGGATGGCTGTGGCCTCGCTCGCAGTCGGGCTGACCTGACCCAGACTTTAAAGAAACTTTGGCAAATGGATAAACAAACCATCTCTGTGCAAAAGGAGCATCCAGAAGATAAACACTCTGCTCTCTTTGTGCTGGTGATGCTTCCAATTAAAGCGCTGGATGACAATGTTACGCCCCCGCCCTCCTCTCTCCCTCTCTCTTTTTCCTCCGTGGCGAGGGCGCGTAGAAGGCGTAGAAACAAAGGGCCGACTATCTGAAAGCAGACCATGATCAATAAAAACACATTTCACACGCAGCAGGTTGGTTGTTGATGGAGGTGGAGGGAGGAATTTGGAAGGTGATAACAGCTCCGATTGCAGCAGTTGATCGCATCATCACAGATATATTGATTGATGTGGCGGGGGAGGGGGGGGGGGCAGGGGGGGGGCAGCACTTCATCTGAGCAGAGCTGGGATCAGTAGTGGGCTCTTGTTATCTGGTGTGAGGAGGAAGCTGAACAGGCCGGACCAGAGCAGTCCTGTTTGTTGGTCGTCTGCGTCGTCGTCTGCGTCACCGTCTGCGTCGCCGGCTGCGCCCTCTGACCGCGGCTAAAGCGTAGTCCCACTCCCACCAGGAAGAGCTGCAGGTTATTTTCTCCTGGATGCTCTCATCGGGGGATTGTAGGTGTGTGTGTGTGTGAGTGTGTGTTATTGATCAGGGCTCCAGTTTAACAGCATGTTGTTCATCATGCTGCTGCTCTGTGGGCGCCGGTCGACTGCATTATTGGAATTTGGGCATGCGTCTCTGAATATCCATCTTTATGTCTGTCTGTCTGTCCATTCGTCCGTTCCAGCCGGGAAATATAATAAAAGTTAGCAGCACTGTAAAAACATGACCATAAATCACATTAGCCATAGACTCCCTTCAGTCTGAAATAGTAGCCTACAATGCTTTTTTTGTAGATTAAAACAAAAAACAATCAAAAGTCATTTAAACTGAAAATTACTTCAAAAAATTAAATGAACAAACTGTGTCTGTGACCAGATCGTGTGTTTTCCTTTAATATTTCAATTGCAGTGGTGCTAACAGAGTACATTTACTTTTTAAAGCTGGCCCTCTGCTAACTGTGTGCTAGCTAGCCTCTGCTTTAAAAGCAAGTACTTTTTTACTCTGCTAACTCAAGTAACATGTCAACTGAGCTAGCTAAAACCTCTGCTAACTGTGTGCTAGTGCCCTCTGCTAACTGCGTGCTAGCTGGCCCTCTGCTAACTGCGTGCTAGCTGGCCCTCTGCTAACTGCGTGCTAGCTGGCCCTCTGCTAACTGCGTGCTAGCGCCCTCTGCTAACTGCGTGCTAGCTGGCCCTCTGCTAACTGCGTGCTAGCGCCCTCTGCTAACTGCGTGCTAGCTGGCCCTCTGCTAACTGCGTGCTAGCTGGCCCTCTGCTAACTGCGTGCTAGCGCCCTCTGCTAGCTTGCTGTGGTGGCACATGGACCAGCGAGATCTATGTCTCTGAGCAGAACCCGTGTTTCCAGCTGCAGCGTGAGTCCAGGACTGACAGCCAGGTTCTGCTCCAGCAGCAGTGTGATCTCTACATGTCAGCTTTCTAGTGTTGGATCAACTTTAGCTTTCTGTCCCGTCACGAGGAGGTTTCTCATCAGGAAACGTCTCTAACCACATCCATGTCACCGTGAGCCCGTCGTCTGTGTCGATCTACGTCCCGGCGCGTCTCTCGCCCTCTGTCATCCTCTGGATATAGAAAGGATGAGAATACGAACAGCTCACAAGTTGTACCCTCGCCTCTTACATCCTCCTTTTTTATTCAGTGTCACCGGTGAAATGTGGCATCTGATGACACCTCCTCCCACTCCCCCCGATGACTACGTGGGGCTGTGGCAGTGATGAGTGCTGGCATTGTGGCGACTAATGCTAGAGATTGAGCAGAGCCGCTGCAAGAGAGACAGCTCATCAAGCCGGGGAGCCAGCCAAGTGGAGTGTGACAAATCTCCATTTACCATCGGCACACGGGGGCAAGGGTAAAATTAGAAACTCCGCCGCTTCTAACTCCCTGCTGCTAATTCCATTTCGTGCAAATTAATAAGTGTTTTTGTCCTCCTCCCCTCGCTCCACCCCCCCGAACACTCCTCACTCCCTCCCTCATCTGCTCTCCTTGACGAATTGCATTATCTCAAGGAAAAAAAAGCAGCTCATACACTAGTAATGAGACATTGTTAGGCAAATCCCAAGTCAGTTCCAGCATTGTTTATGGAATAAATGCCTGATTATCAGCTCGGGAAGTGTGTGTATATGTATGTGTGTGTGTGTGTGTGTGTGTGTGTGTGTGTGTGTGTGTTGGCTGCAGGGCAAGATACAACTTGTTTTATGCTGCTGTTGTTCTTTTGTCATCATCATTACCGTTTCCTATTTGACAAGAAAAAACACTCCTGATAATTTGGCAATTCATTATGAGAAATGACCCGTTGTGAACTCCAGCGCCGCGGCGTGCGATGCAGCAGCATGTTAATGCTCCTCTGCTCAAGTGTTGTCTTGTAAATGGATGTATTTTCCTGTGAAATTCATACTCATTTCCATATTTTGTTCAGTGAGAACAGCATTTCTTTGATGGTGATAGTTTCCTGAATAAGGCAACCTGCAGATCCGTGTAGAATACCAACGTCTACGTTCATATTTGAACCGTCTGACTCATTATTAGATGAAACAATGACTTTTCTGTTTGGTTATGATCCTGTACGGTAGATAAACAACAGATAAACCTGCTCCAACAATAAGGAAGCCTTCTGCTGTATATTACCACCTCACGGCCTGGAACGACGCAGCCTGTGGAGACAGAATGCTAATATGAAACATCTCCATTTGTCTGGTCTAGTAATTGTTCTGACCACAACAGATAAAACATCAACAACTCAGAGAAGAGAACTGATTGGCCCTCACGTGTTCAGGCATGACTGTAATTACACCAGGGTTGATGCAACAGAGCAGAGACACTTTATACACAACGGAAGTTAACAAGTAAACACACACACACACACACACACACACACACACACACACACACACACACACACACACACACACACACACACACACACACACACACGCTATAATAACTACAGAAGTAACAACTGACATCTAAATAACATTCAGTATTGACACAACTCATGTCGAATCAGTGTTCTGCCTGTTTGTGCTTACTTTCACTTCTTAAAGGGACAGTACCATGTTTTTAAAGTGTGGTTGTATGATCTACAAATAGCCAAATAGTACTTTAATTACAGTAGAAGACTCTCTGCACTCCTCCCGTTAGCAACGCCAGCCCATAATAGCCCTGCCCAGAGATTTACAACATACATTGTTGTGAATGGACCCAAAGAAACGGCCTATTTTCACGGCCTAAAAGAGGTTTGACCTGAAAATAAATACACAGTTCCATTGTTGGCTAGAATATAATTTTTTCCAGCCCTTCAAAGTGCAGGAAAAACACAGTTTTTATTTGGACCTAACCAACTCACGTATCCCTCCGCCCAGGGTTAGGGCCTCACGTATCCCTCCGCCCAGGGTTAGCGCCTCACGTATCCCTCCGCCCAGGGTTAGCGCCTCACGTATCCCTCCGCCCAGGGTTAGCGCCTCACGTATCCCTCCGCCCAGGGTTAGCGCCTCACGTATCCCTCCGCCCAGGGTTAGCGCCTCACGTATCCCTCCGCCCAGGGTCAGCGCCTCACGCTGGCCCCTCCGCCCAGGGTCAGCGCCTCTGCGTGCATCCCTCCGCCCAGGGTCAGCGCCTCACGTATCCCTCCGCCCAGGGTTGCGCGCCTCACGTATCCCTCCGCCCAGGGTTAGCGCCTCACGTATCCTTCCGCCCAGGGTTAGCGCCACACGTATCCCTCCGCCCAGGGTCAGCGCCTCACGTGGCCTTCCGCCCAGGGTTAGCGCCTCACGTATCCCTCCGCCCAGGGTCAGCGCCTCACGTATCCCTCCGCCCAGGGTTAGCGCCTCCACGTATCCCTCCGCCCAGGGTTGCGCCTCACAGTGTGATCCCTCCGCCCAGGGTTGCGCCTCACGTTCTCCCTCCGCCCAGGGTTCTCAGCGCCTCTACCACATCCTTCCGCCCAGGGTTAGCGCCTCACGTATCCCTCCGCCCAGGGTCAGCGCCTCACGTATCCCTCCGCCCAGGGTCAGCGCCTCACGTATCCCTCCGCCCAGGGTCAGCGCCTCACGTATCCCTCCGCCCAGGGTTAGCGCCTCACGTATCCCTCCGCCCAGGGTTAGCGCCCACCGATCAGCAGCAAAGTTGCTATTATCCCTTTAATAACCACACATACTGTAACACAACCAAAGCAGCTAATTTAGAGTTTTAAGAGTTGAAATTTGTAACAGTTTTTTAGGCTGTGAGTAAATTAATATTTCATAATCATCAAGAGAAAAAACTGTATTGTATAACAAGTTCATTGTGTTGTAAACGCATAATGAGGGTGAGAGCAAAGTTACCACACATTTCTCTTATCTTTAACTTCTTGATGAAATCAGTGACACAGCATAGTTGTCACTGTTTGAACGTTACAATGAAATAGTGACAGTGAGGTCATAACGAGGTCATAACGAGGTCATAACGAGGTCATGACGAGGTCAGCTGGGTTCAAATTCTCCTTTTTCATGCAGTGAATGTAGAAATAGTCTGGAGCTATTTATCTGGTTTCAATTCATTGGAGCTATAGTTTTATTGATGCTAACAACTTCATTATTTGTTGAGATCATGAAAGTTTCCACTTCTAACAGCAGATGTTGCAGATGCTGCAGATGCAGATGCTCATTCAGGACGATACATCACAGGGATACGTTTCACAGCTTCAGAAATAAATCTGCTGGGAGACAGATTGCACTGCGTTGGAGCCGCTATAGGAGGACTTCAGCGAGCCAAGAGCTGACATCAGGACTTCTGCTCTCTGTATAACGTTACAGCACAAATAAACTGTTACAGCACCAGAAGCAAACAATACAACACCGAGTCTGACCGACCTTCAACCTGCAGTGAAATGGAGTCAAAGTCGTGCAGAGCGAGCCTGTCAGACTCACACCGACGCTCAGCAGAGGAAAGATTTAAGATGAAGCATTAAATCTACAGAAGTGGGTAATGATCACCAATCACAGCCCAAACAGCCACTGGTATCCGTCCAGGCAGTGACCAGAGATTTAGAGCGGAGCCTGAACCCATCTCCCTAATAGGCAGGCGATTAGCCGGCTGCACTGGAAGGAAACATGGTGGATCAATAGAGCAGCAGAGAGAATCAATGGGCTGCTCCATAGTGGGTCTCCACGGCTGCTGCCTCCCATCACGCGCTCTTATAGCTCTGTTAGTCTACCAGCAACTGCCATCATGCAACACGTATTCCCGCTCTGTCACCGTGATGTGTTCATGTTGAGGGGCCGCTAATGAATTCAAGTCATCCAGAGTCTCATGCACTGTTTTCTAAGTCCTGGTTAAATGTAAACAGGCAGGGAGGAAGACGTAGAGCAGCGCTGCTTAACTGGAACTGTCCACTGACGCCGAATAAAGAGAAATGGAGTTAAAGATGGAAATGATGTGAATATGCAGTTTGAATGAATGTTTTTCCACTGGTCTGGATAACAGGATGATGTCACGCTGTGTGGCTCTAGAAATGTTGAAATAAGCAGAGTCTTCCCATTTTACTATCGTCAAACCCCGATGTGTCATAAAGTTGAACTGTTGCTATCGATATCAATAATTCCCTCAACATTTCACAGTTAAAGGGACAGTACCATGTTTTTAAAGTGTGGTTGTATGATCTACAAATAGTACTTTAATTGTAGTAGAAGACTCTCTGCACTCCTCCCGTTAGCAACGCCAGCCCATAATAGCCCTGCCCAGAGATTTACAACATACATTGTTGTGAATGGACCCAAAGAAACGGACTATTTTCACGGCCTAAAAGAGGTTTGACCTGAAAATAAATACACAGTTCCATTGTTGGCTAGAATATAATTTTTTCCAGCCCTTCAAAGAGCAGGAAAAACACAGTTTTTATTTGGACCTCAGTGTTTCCCCTAGAATATTTTTTAGGCCCGGTGGTACCCACAGAAAAACCCTGAAAATCTGACATTGGAGCTATAGTTTTATTGATGCAACACCCCCAATATTGAATATAAAAGGAGGCCCACATCAGGGTCCAACGTTGCCCCATCTAATGCTATTTCACATTATTTGATATATAGCATGTAGTAGCAGTTACGCCCTCCATGCCTGAACAGGTGAGCCACCTGTTTAATGCCTGATCACAGTTGAAATTTTGAACTGAAGGGCCTTTCATGGCCAAAAACATAAACCTGGACAACATTTTAACAGATAGCTGGCTCCAATCAGATTTTACATTCACATGCTGCAGTGGACAGTGGACAATTTAGTTTAAGTATTAATCCAGTATCTAAAAAAATTAAGATGAAAATGTTGGCCTTCTGAAAAGTAGGCTATGTCCATCTGCTCTCAATACTTGGTTGGGGCCCAGACCTCCATGTTATTCTAGTTTATTGAGACGCCCCTGTAAAACTCAAGGATGTAGGACATTGAAACAGTGACAGAGAAACAGCCAGTCATCCAACAGCTGTGTCGTTTGGTTGAAGCACCGTCTTCACGTGTGTTTATTGACAACAGGGTTATAACCTGGACGTATCAGCTCGTCGGTATGGTAACGGTAACCGGTGACTGTACTGCGTGCGTCTGTCCCGAGTCTGAAACAGCGGCGGTGGCCGCTCGCCGTCACTGAAACGCTCCGTGAAATCGCCGATTAAATACCGGAAATGGAGTTAAAGATGGAAATGATGTGAATAGCCTTCTCACCTGGAGCACGCGCTGCACTGGTCTGGTTCATCCCACTTGACAGAGCCTTTGCTCCGCAGTCAATCCCTCCTCACACTCTCTCTCCCCAATCTCATAAAGTCTGAACTCTTGCATGACAATATCTGTCCCTCAACATTTGTTCCCAGTTTTCACGGACAGCCATAGTTTACTTGCTACAAACTTCAACATCCCATAATATGCTCGCACACTCGCATCATTACTACTAGGCAGCGAAGCAGGTAACTCATGTTGCAAAACAGCGCTGCACAGAGCCTCCTAAACAGAATTTATTATTGATTTCTGAATGAATGGATGTGTCGCTTATTTTTGCTATATTATATATAGGCTATATATTTTTGGCCTGGCGGGGGCTCTCGTTGGCCTGGCGGCCCGCCAGGCCTGTACAATGGTAGGGGAAACACTGGACCTAACCAACTCACGTATCCCTCCGCCCAGGGTTAGCGCCTCACGTATCCCTCCACCCAGGGTTAGCGCCTCACGTATCCCTCCGCCCAGGGTCAGCGCCTCACGTATCCCTCCGCCCAGGGTTAGCGCCTCACGTATCCCTCCGCCCAGGGTCAGCGCCTCACGTATCCCTCCGCCCAGGGTTAGCGCCTCACGTATCCCTCCGCCCAGGGTTAGCGCCTCACGTATCCCTCCGCCCAGGGTTAGCGCCTCACGTATCCCTCCGCCCAGGGTTAGCGCCCGCCGATCAGCAGTTGGTTAGCTCCAAATAAAAACTGTGTGGGAACTGTGTATTTATTTTCAGGTCAAACCTCTTTTAGGCCGTGAAAATAGGCCGTTTCTTTGGGTCCATTCACAACAATGTATGTTGTAAATCTCTGGGCAGGGCTATTATGGGCTGGCGTTGCTAACGGGAGGAGTGCAGAGAGTCTTCTACTGCAATTAAAGTACTTAGGGGCTATTTGTAGATCATACAACCACACTTTAAAAACATGGTACTATCCCTTTAATTCATTTAACACTATATGGTATCGGCGGCCTTTTGCAGGCGTATTCACTTGTGTTTCAGTGACAGTTTCCACAGGATACTGCCGTGGGCCGCACCACGCTAAGTTTACAGTAAGTTACTTATTTGGATAAAAGCTGTGATTTTACACTGTAAGCCGCTAGAAAAGATGAAGCATGCACGAAAGGTCACTGCACCGTCACAACAACACAAAGCAGCCCATGATTTCCATTACAGCGGCACTTCCTGTGAAAAACAGGAACAGGCGCCGAGGCATTTATCTGAGAACAATCGCCTTCATTAGAGATGCACAGAGAGAAAGTTTTCTATCTCCTCATTCAGCTCATTCTGGAGCTGCTCAGAGCGCTGTGACAAATGACTGCAACTGGTTCTGAGCCCATCCACGGGGAGATGTTCATGTGACATTAGACACAAACTACTGACATTATTTGCACAGATTTTTAATAACGTCCTGTAGATGAGTCACTAAGTGCTGAGACAAACAGGAAAAGGCAGATGGATGTTTTTTATTTCAAGTGTTTCCATCAGAAACACAACGTACACTAGGAAAGATCCTGTAGCTGATTGTTGTTGATAATGAACGATAATGAATGCAGCGCTGCATGATCTCTGACATCATCTTGATGTGACACGTCTATTCTTGGTTGACAATGTACAAGGTCACTTCATTGTGATTAAACTTAAATGACTAAGAGTAGGTGGTGATTGCAAATGTGGAGAGTTTTTCTTTCTTTCTATTAACAGTTAATTTCTTTATTATCCTTCGATGGATCATTCAGCCAATGAATATAAATATATAATGAAATATAATCTGTTTTCTAGAGCTGAGTGTGGATTCAGTCCAAAACACAAGTTACACATCTACAGTTCACCAATTAGATCAAACATTGTGAGCACTGCTAGTTCAGATTAATAAGATTAAAGGGGACATATTATTATTATTATGGAAATATCACTTTTTGAAGGCTCTTTAACATATTTGGTGTTTGTCTTGAGATGTGTAATGTTCAGGCTCTCTAAGTTGAAATCCATGTGGTTTTACCAGCTGTCTCCTTTAAATAAGTCATAACAATGGCACATATCAATATCTGGGAGAGATGGTGAGAGAAGAGTTGGGTCTCCTGCTCAGATGAGTTGGAGGGTGAAGAAACAGGAGGGTGCAAGAACCTAAAGGATAGAAATCCTTCTGATTAAACTCATCTCATCTAAAACACCAACCAACCAACAGCCGAGTGTCACCAACACCGGGAGCCTCCGTGTGTTGTTATGTTGTTGTGAGCTGGGGAGCTGGTGTTAGCGGCGGATGCTAGCTGCTAGTGCTAGCTGAAGTTAGCATCGAGCTAGCTCACTACAACGTTCCTAATACTTGTTACCAGTGTCGGTGACGGTGGGGAATCGGTCCGCGGCTCCAGCGCTTCAGACTGTATTTATTTGTCTTTGTTGTCATGACAACTGCTGCTGCTGAGAGAGACTCAGTAGCATCAGATAGAGGCTAGCTAGCGCGGCTAACAGCCCTGAGCTACTACTCTGCTGCACGTAGCTTCACCTGAGCTCCGACTCTCTCACCACAGATATCTATGCTCTCTCATGTCTCTCTAGCTCCGCCCACAAACGTCCACGTGCAACAAAACAGAGCAAAGGACCACAATACAGCCGGGGGGGGGAGGGGGGGGACACAGCCCCCACCACACAGGACTAGAAGCCCATAGGTGATGATTCAGACGGATCTCATTTGTACGTAAGTCTCATGTTTTTACTGACCCTTTAACGGATGCTGGTGTAGAGTCGGAGCTGCTCCATCAGGAAACCAGGAGCAACAGCAACTGGGAGGTGTCGTCATGACGATCATCTGGAACAAATAAGTGATAATAAATGTTTTGCTTGTCTGTCCACATGTGCACTCGCTGCTCTGTTCTGCAGAAATACATTTGTTACAGTTGAACCTTGTTGCTTCTCATCCCCCCCTGAGCCCAAAAAGAAAATATTATGGGATTTAAATTTAGCCCAGGCTGGAAAACAGGTGTCAGTGGCCGGCAGAGCCGATCACCTGACTGCAGCCAGATCCCCCCCCCCCCCCCCCCCCTCTGCAGGTGCCTTAATAATTCAATAGGAGTTTTATTCGCAATCACAATGTCAGCGCTGGCTGAGCCGCGTGTCGCCCCCCCCTCCCTCCCTCCCTCCGGCCGCCGCCGCCGTTATTAAAGACTCTAATTATATATTCATAACACAGGATATTGCTGCTTGTTTATTTATAGCTTGCCTCCATTTTCACTGGTATTTTGTCAGTCGACTTCCAAGCTATCTACCTTGCTTTGCCTTGAGCAATGTCCCCCCCCCCCCCCCCCCCCCCCCCCCCACACACACACCCAGAAAAAAAGAGGAGAAAACCTCAGGAATGGCTAAATTGAAAGCGCGCGTTTTCCATTATTTCCAGGTTCAACCACAGCCAGGCTATTTTCTTGTTTGCTTGTGCTCAGACTTTGCAATGAGGATGTCTCTTTCTTTCTTCCACGGCCTCGCAGGCGGCGGCGGCGGCGGCGGCGGCGGCGTGCGCGCTTCAGCTGCTGTCAAGGGACTGCAGAGGATGCTGGAGAGAGAGCGCAGGTCGAACATTGTTCGCCGTAGTCAGGGGCTCCCAAGGACAAGATGATATTATCACTCTCAGGGAGATCTGTGTGTGTGTTTCAAATGAAAGGATGCGAGTGTTTTTCTGTGAAGCAACAGAAAATCATCAAACAATGTATGAAAAATGAACACAAATAAAAAATAACAATCATATTTGGTGATAAATGTTACAATGCAACGTGCTGCTGGTCCTTTGATGTGCTTGCCCCCCCCCCCCCCCCCCCTGCAGCTCAGGCCTCCTGCTGGACACACAGTCAGCCCATCACCCCCAACACGTTGGCACAGAGCAGCGGTGGCGATGAGCTTCATGCTCGCCATCAACCAGAATCCCCAAAGAGCCAAAAAGCGACTTTCACACATTGAGCAGAACCCCCACATGAGAGATATTCTATCCCATTTCCCTTTCCAAAAAGCTGTTGTCACAGCACATTTGCTCCCACTTAGCGCTCGACGTTCACAAGGAGACGGTGAAATCCTGCTCGTTCAGAGTGATTAGCAGGAAGGGAAGGAAGGGAAAAACACTTCTCCCTAAAAAGTGGCTGCCTTCCAAAAGACATTTGTCTTCATTTGTCAAAGGTGAGCCGCCGCGTTCTGCCGCGTGGAGCGCTCGGACCGCGAGAGCGGCGAGTTGGCTCGGTATTGACGAGTCAATCAGCTAAAGGTCGGCGGGTTCAGGGGAAGTGGGACACCTGAGCGCCGCTTAATCTCCTTCGTCCTTTAAGTGAAGGATTTTGGATGAATAAGCAGGTGCTGCAGAGCTGTTACCCCCCCACCTTCCCCGGGTCTGTCATCAGCCAAGAGGAGAAGGGCTTGGAGGGATGCCAAGTGCATCTCTCTCTCACACACACACACACACACACACACACACACACACACACACACACACACACACACACACACATCTGCAGGAGCCAGAGTTGCTGCTGCCATCTTGACTCTGATAGGCATCTAATGCAGTCTCTCCCTCTGTTCCCGTAGCTCTCCTCTCCTCCGAGACATAAACAAATCAAAGTAATGGGCGTACAGCTGTAGCCTGTGTCCTCTGCTGGATAACTGACATAACAGCCCCCCCCCCCCCTGCACCCCCTGCACCCCCCCGCACCCCCCACCCTCCTCATCTGCTGCTTAATGGAGACAATGTGCACATCTGACATCCGTTGTAAGTGCAGCGATTCCCTAAGTGACATGACGGTGTTTACGAGTCCACAGGCCCAGAGTGTCGGAAGTTTCTACATTTGTAGCCAATTGAACAATAGTTTACAGATGATTGCACCGTGTCCGTCCGGGAACATCAAGGAGAGGGATGAATATGTGAGGCAGGGACTGAACGAGGGGCTGAACGAGGCTGGAGAAGGTTGTGGACTTTAGAAATTGGCATAATCAACTGCAGAGATGTCGAACGTGAAATAACAAGAGCTTTCACAGGATCCAGAACGAGGAGGAGGAAGAGGAGGAGGAGGAGGAGGAGGAGGAGGAGGAGGAGGAGGAGGAGGAGGAGGAGGAGGAGGAGGAGGAGGAGAAAAGGATGACGGCTGTTTGTTTAAGTCAAAATGTTCCAAGTGAAACCAGCAGGAGGGAGGGAGGGAGAGAGGGATCTCATCGATGTCTCCTTCACGGCCACCAGTGGCAAAAAGTTAATGAAAACATGGAGTCGGCTCCGTGTGACTGAGGCCGCTCGCTGGACTCACACACACACACACACACACACACACACACACACACACACACACACACACTTGGCTGTGAGGCGTGTGGCGGTCGGGGAGCCGGGGTCAAAGCCACTCAGGAGAGGGTTTGTTTTCCTCGGTGATGTCAGTGGATATTTCAGAATAGATCTAGAACGTGAACGATGAGAAGTCCCAAGAACAACAGGAGGGAAAACCAGGACAATGAAGCACGTCAAGATCTTGGAAATCAACCCACCAAAATATTGTTTTTCCCTCCGAGTTTGTTTTCCTGCCCTGTAACACCTCGAATCCTCACGTTTCCTCACGGCTACATCGTATGGAGGCTGTTCTCTAACACAACTCTCCACCACATGGTCGACCTTCAAACCTGACGTACACACTTCCTTTAGTTAAGGACTAGAGTTCTATAGTCTATAGTCTATATATAGTCTATAGACTATAGTCTATAGACTATATATAGTCTATAGACTATATATAGTCTATATATAGTCTATAGACTATCTATAGACTATATATAGTCTATAGACTATATATAGTCTATAGACTATATATAGTCTATAGACTATATATAGTCTATATATAGTCTATATATAGTCTATAGACTATATATAGTCTATAGACTATATATAGACTATATATAGACTATATATAGTCTATAGACTATATATAGTCTATAGACTATATATAGACTATATATAGTCTATAGTCTATATATAGTCTATAGACTATATATAGACTATATATAGACTATACTATAGACTATATATAGTCTATAGACTATATATAGTCTATAGACTATATATAGTCTATAGACTATATATAGTCTATATATAGTCTATAGACTATATATAGACTATATATAGTCTATAGACTATATATAGTCTATAGATACATGTTACATGTTTTTGGGCATAATGTACACACACACACACACGGCTGTGAGGCGTGTGGCCTTTTCAGAAGCTAATGGTTCCAGGTAGAACCTCAGCCCTTGCAGAGGAACCCTTTTGGAACCCTTATTTCTTAAGGCCCCTACATACTCGGGCGTACATGTGTCCGCGGAGGCGTACTCATTGTGTACCCAAAGCGGACGTCCGCCAGACCTGTCCGCGCAAAGCTCAATATTTACGACCGCGCGTACTCCGTGTACGCGTACTCGGTGTCACACAATAGACTGCTCGGCAGGTAATCTTCACATCGATCTGTTTATAATGTGACGCCGTGCGCCCGACTATGAAGGCTCAAATGTCCGCGGACAGTGCGCACTGAGTCCGCGCTGCTCACAGTACGCGCACAGTACGCCCGAGTACTGTATGTGGGGGCCTTTAGAGCAGTGGTTCTCAACCACGGACCCCCATTGGACCAAATGTAGAAGTAAACACCAGAAATACACAAATATTTGTTCTGAGACTGAAGAACGTTACTTTTTTATACTTTTAAATTGGGGCCAATTTTTGGAAATATTATAGCGAAAAAATTATCCAATTTCTCCAAAAACATTTCAACATTTCTAGGAAGAAGTGGTAAAAAAAGATTTAAAAAAAGTTTAAAAAAAAAAAAAAAATTCTCAAAAAGAAAAAAAAGTGGTAAAATTTCTAAAACAAAAAAATAGAAAAAGTGTAAAAATTAAAAAAACAAACAAACTGGTAGCTCAGTGGTAAAATTTCCATAAATAAATTGTTGACCCCCAGGGGATCTAAGGGCCCCTCGGGGTCCCCAGA
This sequence comes from Decapterus maruadsi, assembly GCA_030347415.2. NCBI lineage: Eukaryota > Metazoa > Chordata > Actinopteri > Carangiformes > Carangidae > Decapterus > Decapterus maruadsi. The sequence continues at coordinate 36,300,650 of CM064900.1, forward strand.
CCCCACGTTGAGAACCCCTGTCTTGTGCTCCGTTTGCATCCTCTACATCTCTGGGCTGTGATGCTGTAGTTTATGGTGATAACTGTCAATCAATAACAATCACATTGATACCATCGGCCATATTGATCCGTCCTGCTGTGAATTTAACGCGCTGACAAACAGCCTAGAACAACAGCCCATAATGGTTCCTTCATGCCAGTGACAGAATGAAACACGTTGACATGACAACGTCATCATTTTTGTTCAAGTATTGCAGAGTATTTTTACAAAGCGAGTGGAACACACAACGACCTCCTGACACTAAACACCTGGAAGCTTCACACAACGCTGCCATCAGCTTCCTGTGGAGCAGCCGCTCACAGGAGAAGAGAAAGAAAACGCTGAGAGAATTAGTGATGTTGCCAAAGCAATATCTATAATTAGGACGCGGTGCCAGTGGAGAATGAACCCGGAGCTCGGCTCCTTCCCGAGGCAGACAAATCACTGTGTCAGAGGGTTGATTGAAGACACAGCCGACCACGTTACGGCTTCAGCTGAGCACGTTTTACTGCTATGACTAAACAGTCGTCAGCCACTTCTGTTTGTTTTACTGATTTAACCGTTTAGTATCACTTAGCGTCCTCCAAAGTCAGAAGTTTGGGATCAGGAGGAAATGAATGCGTGCTGTGTTGAGCAAACATCAGCACGAGCCAGGAAATCAGGAGGAAAACAGATCCTCTGTGAGCTACAGTTTTACTTCCTGTGTCTTCACTGGACAGACTGACCAGAATCCTGTTGTAGTGTTTATTAGCATCAAACATGCTGCAACAGAAATATCCCACACACTGTCGACAAAGTGTGAAAGGTTATAGATTCATTAAGAAACCAGGTTTCTGTCCTGACGGTGTAGAAGGAGAGAACACCAGGCTCTGCATCGTCTCTACTCCGTCTCTACTGGGTCCAGTTCAGGAGCTGAATGAAGGAGATACTTCTCTAGATGTTTTGTAGATTAACATGTCTATGTCTATTATGAGACCTAAGTTTTTTTATTACTTGTTATTGGACGCTATGTTTTAAGCTCTATGTATTTCATTGTCTATCGCTGACTGACAGCAGGCTGTGGCTTCATGTTATTCTTCTCAATGTATGAATGTCTGGGTCCATGAGGGTCACCAGCCTGTTCACCCCCAGCAGAAAGTAGTTACTACAAATATACTCATTTTATACTAAAACTGAGGCAGTATATTTGAAAGTGTGCGTTTGTAAACTTAAAATGACCTTATAAAGTAGACTTTAATAAACTAAAATGTGAACTAGAAGTATTACTAAGTACACTGAGTATATAGATGAGTATACTTGAAAATGTAGTTTTATAAACTTTTATAATACTTTCTAGTATGCTACAAGTACATGGTCCATAGTATACTTGCTATAGAGGGATTACCTGTTTACCAACAAATCAGGATGCGTGCGCAGCCTGACTGCAGAAAGAACCGGTTGTCATGGTTACCTCCATGGATCTAGTGTAGTCAAAGCGGTGTTAGCTAGCGATGTTGTCAGCCTACTACAACAGTTTATCACCTACTGATGTAGTGTGTGTTTTATACATAGACTATAGGTTTTATAACGACAGAAAAAAAACCGAGGATCGAGTTTATGCCGCAACTACGGCGATGGCAACTCAGCCACGGGACAAGCCACAGACGCTCACAGCATAGCGTCGGTCATCGGTAGAAACAACGCTGTGCATCAAATCAGGAACAAACAGCGAAAAAGGAGCCAGACAGACGGAGCCAGTAACACATCATGAGCTAATGCTAGCCTAGCCACACGCTAGCAGACACTCCAGACTCAACACCAGTTTATACCGCAGCGACGGCAACTCAGCCACGGGACAAGGCAGGGACACTCACAGCGGCATGGCGTCGGTCATCGGTAAAAACAACGCTGTGCATCCCTAACGGTACCTACAGACAGTAATGTTCAGGAAAACACTCACGGTTACAAAACTCTGTGGCTGTGAGGACTGAGGTGCTGCCTCAGAGACGAGGGGAGAGGAGGGACCTGTCTAACGTCTGGAACAACTGCATCCTGAACTGTAACGCTACGTGCATGGCTGCGTATGTACCGGTAATGTAAAACAATATAGCTTACCGTTAATTCATCTCAGCTTGCTTTCCATTAGTATGTGACCTGGTCTTCAGTCACTGTCGTAGTAAACATTTGACAGCTCATTGGCTGCAGTCACAGCTGTGCTGCCCGTGGGCATTTAGCTTCATCACCATTCACCAACGTATCCAACACGTTATATTGCTCCAAATTAATCAACAATGTACTGTTTTCTCTCTCGTTTGCCTTGAAAGGGGTGCGAGTTGACGTTTTCTGTAAAATTTGCGAGTTTTGTTATTTTTTATCACCACAATTAGTGCAACTAACGGCATAATAAAACACGATCCCATTGACTCCCGGCTGTTACTGCTCTCTTTCTGCAGCTGACATGCGCAGTAGAACGTCTGTGACGTAGGCTGGTAATCCCTCTATAGACCAATTCGGTGAGCGAATTGTGGGCGACGCCATTACTGCGGTGTCCTCGGGTGACGTCAATCACAGTAAACTGATTCTTTATGACAGCGACATAAATATGCTGGATTGGTGATGTTTGGTGTCCCCCAGTAACTGATTAAGGTATGTTACATGAATACCGTTATTAATTTAGGAATTAATCATTAGTTTGAGCGATTAGCAGGAAAGATTAGAGTTATAAGAGACTGTATCATAAACAATAAAGCCTACGGTACGTTATGCGTGCTGACGTTACAAGCCAGCAGCGGGATATTTAATCAAGTGGACAGGCTGCATGAATAAAAACAACGACTTGTGCTTTGTTTAAGACATTCAAAAATATTTTATTGATCAGCTGGCCTCTGATGAGCAGAAAAACGTCAGTTACAAGTCTCTGATTTATGGTCAAAATTACCTTAGCTCCGGCTGGGTCGGACATATTTTACACCGGCAGTAACCGTCCATCACATCATATTGAAAGGATCAGTGAGACATTCAGACCATCACTACGATGTGAAGGTAACGATGAGAAAGGAGAGCAGCCAGGCAGCAACAGGTCAGCTGTGGCTGCATCGCTGGCGGCGGCGGCGGCAGCGGCTGCTGCTGCTGCTGCTCACTGTAGCTACGTAACGGTCTAAACACGGCCAGTCCTCCTGAAGGAAGGGGCTGTCTTATGTCTAAAGTTGTAAAGTTATTCTGCTGATATTAGAAGAGCCGAGGACGGCACATGTCCTCCCAGTCTTCCTAGACATATTTACAGAAGAGAAAAGCTCCACTTCTCGGCGCTTGCATTCAAACGGCCGCTTCGCACACTGAGCCCAGAGCTGCCTGACTGGGAGCTGCCACCGCAGTAATGGCGGCGTTCGACTAACGGCTATTTCGCCGAATTGGTCTATACTTATAATACTTATACCAGAGAAATTCTAATATTGAGGAGAAGTGGCACTCTCGTCCACTTCCGGGTTTTCAATTCACGTCTTTGTCCACGTGGGGCGCTCGCAGGCGAGTGCAGAATGAATGGGTGCCAATGGGGAGACACCCCTAAAAATCCACTTTTCTCTGGAAATAATTTTTTTTCAAGTAATTTGAATATTATTTTCAAAAGGGGGGAGCAATAAAATGTACTTCGCCGAATATTGGATTTTTAGAGTTCAGTTATCTGTTCTAAAAAGCTGTTCAAAAAATCATGATGACGTCACAGTCAGTGGTGCTGCTTTACGGTCATTTCTGAGTCACCTCAGAGCACGATGACAGCCCGTAATGGATGTATGCGTATGCAGTCCGTCCAGCCCGCCGAAGTAACCATGTTATACCATTATACAACATTATAATAAAAAAAACATTTAATGCAGACGATCCGTTCATTGTAAAACATCTATTTATTGATGTGCATGTAGTGAACGTATGGGTACAGAGGAGCCTCCAGGCAGCAATGAAGCTTCACTTTTCATTCAAACAATAAACTAATGCTACTGCCACAATTGTTAGATTTCATCAATGAGACCAACATTTATCTCCTAAAAAGAATTAAACCAGCCGGTGGTTAACCTCTAAAATCCTATGGGTAAGTTAATTAGCGACTGTTTTCTCGGCCGGGATCGACACCGGAGGTATAGCCGGCCGAGCACGTCAGCAGACCGGCTGCTGCCGCTGTGCTGTCCCGGTCGTTGCTCCACAGGTGGAGCTTCACTTCGAAGCAGACTTGTAAACAGCCGTCATAAACTGACCGCATCCTGGGATCTAAACAGTTACCTTATCGCTTGAAAATAATATTAAAAGTTAATAAAGTGCAAAATAACAGCGTTACAGAAGGAAACAAAACAGCTTTTAGCCGGTTTTTACAGCGATTGTGTCATCTGGTGGGATCTCTGGTCGTAAACCGTCGCAAATCCGTCACTGACCAATCAGCATCCATTAGCAAAATGCTAGCGTTTCATGGCCAACAACAGCCCAACCTGTAGGAAATCTAAAGGATAAAACTTCTCAACGATTTCAGTTTTAACCTATAATCCATGTCGAACTTTCCGAAAATACAACAATATTTGAGGTTTTTCGACTATTACCAGGTGAAAGGGACAAATTTAGCCTTCTAGCCCCATAGGGCTCCATTCATTCTGCACTCGCCCGCGAGCGCTCCTAGTGGAATTCTGGTGGAACTGCAACCAAGTTTGATACAATGGGGCTTATGGAGAGTGGCAAGGCTCGTCGTAGACCGGCTCTGCTTATACTCAAGCATACTGTACTCCCTAGTCCGCCCATCGACAGCGGCCGGTGACAAAGTGTAAATAAATGAGGCTACAGTAGCTTTCATCATGCCGCCCAAAAAACCTAAATCAGGGTATCAGAAAAAGAAAAAGCAGACATTAAAAAAAAGAAGGCAGAATTAGGGGAAGCAACTGTTAAAGGGATATTCCAACATTTTGGTAGTAGTAGAGTAGAGTAGATTTGTTACCTTTGATTGTCGGTGCAAGCTATTTTTAGATCGGCAGAGATATGATATGAGATAATAACAGAACATTACGAGTTAGTATAGTATATAGTATAGTATAGTGTAGTATAGTATAGTATAGTATAGTATAGTATAGTGCAGTAAAGTGTACTACAGTACAGTATAGTATAGTGTAGTATAGTGTAGTGTAGTGTAGTATAGTGTACTACAGTACAGTATAGTACAGTACAGTACAGTATAGTATTGTATAGTATAGTATAGTATAGTATAGTATAGTACAGTACAGTACAGTATAGTATTGTATAGTATAGTATAGTATAGTATAGTATAGTATAGTATAGTATAGTATAGTATAGTACAGTACAGTACAGTACAGTACAGTACAGTATAGTATAGTATAGTATAGTATAGTATAGTATAGTACAGTATAGTATAGTATAGTACAGTATAGTATAGTATAGTATAGTATAGTACAGTACAGTACAGTATAGTACAGTACAGTACAGTATAGTATTGTATAGTATAGTATAGTATAGTATAGTACAGTACAGTACAGTATAGTATTGTATAGTATAGTATAGTATAGTATAGTATAGTATAGTATAGTATAGTACAGTACAGTACAGTATAGTACAGTACAGTATAGTATAGTGTTGAAAAGAGATTGCTTGCTGAAAAATTGCCCCCGACAGAAAGATGCTTTGGCGGCTTTGTATAAATTTACCTCAAAAACAACTCTGCGCTTCGTGCACTGACATGGATAGCGATGGGGGGGGCCACTGACGTTATGAGTGCACGGGGCCCAGAATCTGGTGCTACGCCCCTGAAGATACGACTCAAACCTGGATACACGAGTCCATGAAGCCGAACTCACTGATGATGAAAATACAATAATATAGTTTCAGCCTCGTTTGTGACACGGCTACAGATCTGAACCGGTACCACGAGGTAAAAATATCATGAACAGCTCGACTTCACGTAAACCTCGAGCAGAGAAGAGAAGATAAATGACAGGGTGATAACTCTAATAGGATTACTTGAACTGAAGGAAGAGGTCGAACCACAGACGCCTCTCACTTTAAACCCTTGATTCACAACTGAACTCCAGACTCCTCCTCCCTCGCCGCAAACACTCACCAGAGAAGATCAAACAGGACTAAATCTATCGCCGGCGTAATCTATTCAGTCTGTTTGTTGGACACTAACCCGCTGAGCCCAACACTTACTGATATCAAGCTCCAAATCCTTTGAAACTCCCTTTAAAGAACAGAATTATAAACTTCCTAAATTACATTTAGATCAGCTCAGTCAAACAGTAATCATACTTGAGTTGTCTTCTTTTTTTTTCTTTCTTCGAATAACTGCACGCTTCCTTTTAATGGAGAGAGCAGCACGAATGAAAAGGCGGTTGCTTGAATAAATAAATGAATAATGCATAAGTTAAAAAGCACACACAGACAAATACATGAGCGTGTGCTTGCACGGCGAGGAGATGGGCTCATGTGTGCATATGTGCATGTTAATGTTATATGCATAGCTAGTGACATTAAATTTAATAAGGAATTTACATTTCAAATGGAGGGCACATCGACAGTAAAACGTGTTGATCTACAAACCGCAATTTCCTCCGCGTTAAACATGTAAGAAACTGTAAAGCTCGGTGCAGATTCCCACTGAAAGGAATAAACTGGAAGCATCTTCAGGCGCTCGGCCTAATTGGTCCCTCTATGATATTTTCTTACAGATCCCTTGAAGATTTGTTGATATTAATATTTTATGAGCATGATTTTGCAGACTCTGGCCAACTTTTTGGAAATTAATGAGCTGAGATGAGGTTCCACAGGATCCCCTGCCAGCGTTGGCAGCTCATCTCCTGCAGTATTTATCACTATATGGCCACGGCCTTTGTGTTGGATGAGCAGGACCTCAGTTTTCCTGTCTGTCTATTTTCAATATTTTTCATGTTTTTTTTGTTTTGTTTTGTTTGGTGTTTTTTTTTTAAAATCCAAAGCAACCCTTGAGTAAACTCACTCAGATGTTTTCTGACTGGACTTTGCAGAGAGAGGAAAAGATTTAAACTCAGATAGTTTTACCAGATCAATGAAAGGCAAGTTCACGCTCCCCCGGTGACAGAAATAAGAGATTATTATAATGTATGCACAGACTGCCCTCTTCCAAAACTCTTAAGAACAGCTTCACTGGTTTGAGGAGGGAAATCTGCAGCCGCTCGGACGCAAGAGACGAGGAACCAGTTTAATCTTTACACTCAAATCATGAAACATTAAGTAGAAAGGTCTCGTCTTGTTTTAGTATTTTTCATTGTCAGAGGAGAAGTTGACTCTCTGTGTATCCACTAAAACATTAATATGACTTTGGAAGGCTCATCCTGTCTGAAGGGAGGTTGCCAAGCTTTTCCCCGACCTGGCTGCAGAAAGTCTCGGCCAAAACAGACAAGTGTCTTTTATTATTACTATTACATTCAGACTCCATGGTGATTCATCTCACCTCCATCCAGGGCACCACTCGTAGTTTTCACCACTTCGCAGTGATCAGTAGCAGTTTAGAATTTAAAGGGATACACCAACTTTTTTTTTTCATGTCTTGCTTCACTCCTGAGTCCATGACCAGCAGATAGACACCATCCTTTCTACTGTACGTGCAGTAACCATGGAGATAGAGCCGTATCGCCTGTAATTAGCTTAGCTCAAACACTGGAAGTGTATGGGTAGTGTTAGCCTGCCTCCACCTAAAGTAGCTAATTAGCTTAGCTCAAACACTGGAAGTGTATGGGTAGTGTTAGCCTGCCTCCGCCTAAAGTAGCTAATTAGCTTAGCTCAAACACTGGAAGTGTATGGGTAGTGTTAGCCTGCCTCCGCCTAAAGTAGCTAATTAGCTTAGCTCAAACACTGGAAGTGTATGGGTAGTGTTAGCCTGCCTCCACCTAAAGTAGCTAATTAGCTTAGCTCAAACACTGGAAGTGTATGGGTAGTGTTAGCCTGCCTCCACCTAAAGTAGCTAATTAGCTTAGCTCAAACACTGGAAGTGTATGGGTAGTGTTAGCCTGCCTCCGCCTAAAGTAGCTAATTAGCTTAGCTCAAACACTGGAAGTGTATGGGTAGTGTTAGCCTGCCTCCGCCTAAAGTAGCTAATTAGCTTAGCTCAAACACTGGAAGTGTATGGGTAGTGTTAGCCTGCCTCCGCCTAAAGTAGCTAATTAGCTTAGCTCAAACACTGGAAGTGTATGGGTAGTGTTAGCCTGCCTCCACCTAAAGTAGCTAATTAGCTTAGCTCAAACACTGGAAGTGTATGGGTAGTGGTAGCCTGCCTCCACCTAAAGTAGCTAATTAGCTTAGCTCAAACACTGGAAGTGTATGGGTAGTGTTAGCCTGCCTCCTCCTAAAGTAGCTAATTAGCTTAGCTCAAACACTGGAAGTGTATGGGTAGTGTTAGCCTGCCTCCACCTAAAGCAGCTAATTAGCTTAGCTCAAACACTGGAAGTGTATGGGTAGTGGTAGCCTGCCTCCACCTAAAGTAGCTAATTAGCTTAGCTCAAACACTGGAAGTGTATGGGTAGTGTTAGCCTGCCTCCTACCTGAGCTGAAACCAGCAGGATGGCGTCTATCTGCTGGTCATGGACTCTGGAGTGAGACACGGCAAGACACGAAAAAAAAAAAAAGTTGGCGTATCCCTTTAAGGCATTATATATTATTTTTGTCAGTAAAGATCTTCCTCCAACACACAATGTGAGGGAACGCTGTGTTCCAGGTTGTTCGCCATCTGCACGGTTATTTCAGTTTTCTTTGATCAAATAATCTGCGAGAACGAAGAGGCCAAGGTGCGGCTGCCTGTCAGCGCACGGAGCCGCCGTCAGACATGTGGCCAGCGCTCCACTCAGGACGAACCTCTGCTAACAATAAAACCATTCAGAGCTACTTTTAAAATTACCAACATCATGAGGCAATTATCAGTTTCCTGGCGACCTGGGATGAAACACGTGTCATCCAGCGAGGCTTATGACCCAAGATAAACATCTTCACTTCGATTACATTCAGTGATTCTTTCCTGACAAACTGAGGAGGGTTTCTGTTTTCTGACGCAGGCTTGATGAGTCCACTTTATGCAAACAAGCTGCATTTAAACCCCTAAGAGCAACACTAATATGAAATCCAAACATTTGTTTCTCATTTAGCCAGGCTGAGCTGCAACGTCGAGAGAAGGGGGTGTGACCCGGAGCAGCGACCCCACGGCAACAACCCCAAAATCTTTCAGAGAATATTTGTCTCATTTCTAGTCAAAACTAATCTCACCACCTAAAGATTAACTTGTTTTCTGATCATTTTCACTTGTTTCAAACTAATTTGAATTAAAATACGCCAATGGATGAAGTTTTTCTTTCTTATTACAACAACAAAAAACTTGCTCAATTGGCAGATTTTTCTACTGATTTCAAGTGAACATTTGCATCAGTTTGGGACAAAACATTTAAAGTACAGTTGAGTTGGACGTCTGACGGCGAACAGTGAACCTGAGTAAAAAGAGTTTATTATGGGATCTTTAAAAGGAAACAATGCTTTATTACAACTGGTGCAGTTCTGATAAGTTGTTGTTCAGTCCGTCCATCAGGTCACAGATCAACTCTCAACACAGAAACCAAAGGTAAATTAAAGTGTGAACATCCATCACCGTTTACAGCTCAACACTGATCTATGGTTTTCCTGTGCAATAAAAGATCATTAGCGACATTATGCACACACACGCTTTGTGTTTAACCTCAGAATAATGAGGATGTTGATCAGGCTGAAGGTGTTTTACAGCTCGGTAGAGAGTGTTATCACAGTGATAAAAGGTCTTGATAGGTGGACTATATAAAGGACCATTCAATCATGACTCCATGTTTACATCTGATGCTCTGCAGTCGCCCCACATCACGCCTGCATCCCGTTGGTCACGGGGTTACACGCTAGGTTACACCATGAGGCGACGCTCAAAGGTCACAAGGTTCAGAGGTAACTGAAAACTGCGTGCTACTCCTTTACCGCTCAAAGGCAGATCATTACATACGGCCGACATCGTCTGAGTCGGGCTGGAAGTCGTCTGATCAGGTTTTTACACCTTTTCACTGACACAAGCAGCTCCTGACCAGATCAGATCACCAGCAGCTACACCGGGGTGAACGTCTGTCAACGAGGGCAGAACGGGGCAAGACCAGCCGGTGGGGCAGTGGAGCCAGCCCTTGTTGCTAGGAAACCATACATTACAAACATTGAGCATGTGCACCAAATATTTAGGAAGAAGGCGTCATTTTATTTCATGATAATTATGTTAAAAGAGCTGATTTTAATGTGTTTTATAGTGAGCTGTGGTGAGCTGGTGAAACTGAGGAGTCAGGTCAATATGGCAGCATCATCATACACTTCTGAATGTCCTAATCATTCATTTGAGGTTCTGGATGTAAAGACGTTCCTGAAAACAGGAAAAGTTGTTGATGGTGTGGACAAGCTTTACTTCCAAAGAGAGAAATGAGGGATTCTTCCCAAAACTTCCCAAACCTCAGTGAGTTGGTCTCAGCAGGAAGTTCCAGCAGTTTGTGTTCGCCTGCCACCTGGACAGATGACTTTTTCCTTTCCTTCTTTCCTTCCTTCCCTTTGTCCTCATTTCTTCTTCCTTCCTTTTTGACCCAATCTGTTCCCTTCCTCCCTCTATCTTTCCTTCCTTTACCCCTTCCTCTTTCCTCCCATCTTTCCCTTCGTCCTTCCTTCCTTCCTTCCTTGACCCATGAGGGCAACAGGAGGGTTTTCATTACCTGTCTATCCTTCCGTCCTTCCTTCTTTCTCTTCATCCTTCCTTCCTTCCTTCTTTCCCTTTGTCCTTCTTTCCTTCTTTTTTTTCTTCCTTCCTTCGTCCCTTACTTCCTTCCCTCCCTTCGTCGTCCTTTCCTCTTTCCTCCCATCTTTCCTTTTGTCCTTCTTTCCCTCTTTTCCTTCATCCTTCCTTCCTTCCCTCCGTTCTTCCTTCCTTCTTACTTTTCTTCCTTCCTTCCCTTTGTCCTTTCATCCGTCCTTGACCCAGGAGGACAACAGGAGTTATGTTTACACTCATTCTGACATCCAGTACATCCAGATATATTAATTAGCAACAAAACTACAATTGTCTTGATGTAGTGACCCCCCCCCCCCCCCCCCCCCCCCCCTCCATGACTTGACATGTAGTCTTCCAACAGACTCTTTGATCTGAAGCGACTGACGCTTCTTAACTTCTCTTCAACCAAACGACTCAGCTTTGGGTTTTTTTTTTATAAAAACACTTTCTAAAGTTTCTCTGTTTTTTTTCTATTATGCGAAACAAGTCAAGAGCGTTGTTTTGGTAACAAAACATATTCAGGAAAAATACATTCAAATGTTTCCGTTGTGATTAGCAGTGATCATGGAGGTAAAAGGAGACAAATGTGGGAGAAAAGAAATCTGCATGAGGAACGGAGGGAAAGCCAGGAGGAAAAACAGCAACTCAGGGGGCAAAGAAAGCAAAAGACAGGAAATTATTCATAGACTGAAAGTTGTGTTATTCACAGGATTCGCACAAACACTGACTGAATACAACTGAAGACACGCGCACACACACGCGTGCATATAGTAGACACACACACACACACACAGTGCTGGGCCTGGGCTGTGTGCAGCGTGTTGAGCTGGTCTCTGGAGCGCGGTGCAGCTTCACTCTGCTCAATATTGCATGAGCTCCACTAAAGTTGAACCTTGCCTTTTGTTTTAGTTAAGCAGCAAAATAAATAGAGCGTAGCCGCGGCATCATAGGGACAATTAAATAAACAGCAGCACGCGCGGGGTTTTAGGAGACGTTGTCGTGCTAATCACTCGCTGCTGCTGCACTGAGAGCAGTTGCTGCGCTGCAATTAAATCACAGCATTTATTAAACTGCAAACTGAAGAAAAGAGAGACAGGGATTAGAGCTGGGGTTCCTTCTAGATGTGGAACATGGCACCGAGCAACGAGCTGCACTGGGAAACTCTGTGTGTGTGTGTGTGTGTGTGTGTGTGTTGGGGTGCTTCTCAAGCTCCAGACTTTCAAACAGTACCAGGGATATTTGAAATAATAACTGATGCAAAACAGCGGATTTGAAAGAGGATTGATCCGGTTCTGAGTTACAGCTGATCTGTCTGTTAGGATGGATATGATAATACACACAGCAGCATGGATACACACATACATTATGGGGGTGTGTCACTTTGTTCATGCTTCTCTGCAGACACACACACACACACACACACACACACACACACACACACACACACACACACACACACACACACACACACACACACACACACACACACCAGAAGCTATGATGTAAATGTGAAATACAACTCGTCTTATCTTTTATGAGATGATTAAAGTGAGATGAACTCTTTTAAATGAAGCATAATGTAAATAACTGCTTCTAAATGACATTAGCAGAGAGGCTAGCAGCCGTTAGCCGTTAGCCGCTAACCAGCTCTGTGATGTCATGTGATGGAAGACCGCGGTGTGAGATGGTGACGGCGTCAGTCAGGCTACAGGGTGTACGATGTTGTATGTTAAAGGGACATTCTGTAACTTCTCCTGTTCTCTATTCAGTAAAATGTATTGTTTGGTTCTTCTGTGTGTTTTTCATGAATGTGACCTGTATGACACACGCTACACGCTAGGCTACATATAGCAGCTCATGCTAACATGAAACAGATTGTTTACCATGTTCACCGTCTATATTTAGTGCGTTAACATAGAAACATTAGCTAAAAGACACACAGAACAACCAAAGCCGGAACGACCATGAAACACTTTGCTCAACACAAAGTGAACAAAATCACAAATGACTGGTCACATCAGTTTATTCCAAAGTGAAGCTGAGTTGTGTGTGTGTGTGTGTGTGTGTGTGTGTGTGTGTGTGTGTGTGTGTGTGTGTGTGTGTGTGTGTGTGTGTGTGTGTGTGTGTGTGTGTGTGTGTGTGTGTGTGTGTGTGTGTGTGTTAATCTGCATTAATATTCCTGGTCTTCAGAAAGAGTCCTCCATTAACGTGATGTCAGGGAACGTGGCCGTGGTTTATTACTCAGACAAGTGACAACACTCCACCACAATTAGCCGTCCATTCACTCAGATATATATCCTTTCCATTATTTGATTGTATTTGCTTCAAAGCAGATGCAACAAGTACATAATTATGGCTGTAATTAAGCTGCAAAAAAACACACACACACACACACACACAAGCCCTGCCACATGAGCACCTTTGAAACAATGAGTGCTCGATTCATTAGCATCTGCTGTAAGCGTATTAATCATCTAACAGGCAATTAGCAAGCTGTTACCATTGGCGGCTGCTATGTAAATATATTCCTGGGTTAATTTCTTCCTCAGATAATAAAGGAAACATTATGAAAATGAGCCGAGCCGCTATGTAAATGATCTATGCCGTTAATTGCACCGCACCGTTTCAACTTGGAGCAGCGAACGGCGAGTGATGGCCTGGCACCGAGGTTACACGCCAGGCTGCCGCGGCAACGGAGCCGCCAGGCATCGCACTGCAGCCTGCATGACAATTTATGGGCTGTTCAAATGCCTTCCACCAGCCCTTCTGTCAAAGAGATAATAAACCTTGGCTTGCAGAGGTGGGCCCACAGGGACTGGCTGTGTGGAGGGAGGGGGAGGAGTAGAGGCAATATATATATATATAAATATATATATAAATATATAAAGGGCCTGTGTGTGTGTTTTCTAGTCCTCACATGAACTGAACGTCTCCACTCCACCAGCTCATATCACACCACAGATAGTTACTGGGAAAGGGACAAAAAAAAGCTAAAAAAAACAACAACAACACAGAAACACCAAACCACCAGAACTCCTCCAAATACGTCCTATTTTCATTAGTAAATGAGTCTTGACTGCACACGTGCAGCGTCCTGAGCCGCGGCGCCGCTAACAGGATATCCACGCCACGCTGAGAGGGTTTTCTGGCGATCTACAGCACAACAGCAGTAATGAGACTCGGCCCGACATCCATCATGGCAGCGCCGCTCATACAGCCCCGTGCCAACATGTAGCTTCCCCTCGGCCCTCGGTGCTAATCAATGCAGTGCAGGCGCGGAGAAGCCATTACGGCTCTGAATACATGATGAGGCTCAGAGCTAATGCTCCTCTCCACACCGGGGGGGGGGGGGGGGGTGGGATAATTGAGGCCAGGAGGCAGATTGTGATCTATTGACATTAAGCTAGTGCTCTTAATCTTGACAGTTGTTCCCTTGGAGACGTTGACAGACAGCTGGGGGGGGGGTGCACGCCACATTGTCACCACTATAATATTCATGCCACCCCCCCAGCCGGGTGGCAGCGGTCTTTTCTGGGTGCATCAGGAGACGGTTCCATGTGCATCTACACAATAAAGCTCTGACTTACTGTCTGAAGCTTCTGCTGAGTATTAAAGGGATAGTTCACTCAAAAGTTACATTTTTGGGAAGCTCCTCTTCCCAGTTCCCATCCGAGAAGAGGAGCTTCTCCCAGCGTTTAGTCCACATGAGGGGGAGATAGGAGATAATGAGTGAAATATCATTTTTGTGTGAACTATCCCTTTAAGTAAAGCCCCAGGACGCTTGATTTCCTTATTACATTAAGGTCTTGAATGATCGCCGACAGGACAAAGAGATGGAGAGCAACACGCAACTAATTACCCAGAAAACATTTGGTTTGATTCAATTATTTCATTTCCAGCGATTCACAGCTGAACTGGGGGGGGGGGCTGATCAGCTGTTTGGGCCGTTTGATCAACTATGAGATTAAACTAAACATCTCTGGGCTTTTGGAACAAGAACCACAGCTGAATAATTGATGATCAGCAAAACTGAATCTGCAACTGCAGAAATGTCAAAACATCAAAGTCGTCACCATGGAGATCAGCTGAGAAATAATCACAAGATGAATTAATAATAAAGTAATTACTGCAGCCTGACCTGAGTACAGACGGCCATGTCTGGACCGAACCCTAACACACACACTGGCTACTGATCAGTGGCACAAACACACACACACACACACACACACACACACACACACCAAACTGTGCCAACAGTGTGAAATTCTTTCATTCCTAAATTTCACACACACTGCTCTGTGAGAGAAAGAGAAACACACACATCTCCTCTCTCTCTTCCGTCTGTGGTGGTGGAGCAGCAGCCAATCAGATGACGGCGCTGAGTCACATGCTAAACGTTCCCAAACGGCAGTCGTTTCTTTCCAGTGTCTTGAGGAGCAGCGGGCTGTGATGTGTGGCCCAATCAGCAAGCAGAGCCTTGTATATTTAAATCTGCGTGACTACAGGGCATGTTATCCTCCCCACATGTTCCCGCTCTGCCAGCGGAGCGCGCTGATTTATTGACGCTGCAGCGACACACGGGGGGGGGAGATAGCAGATAGCGGCCGAGTGGGAATCCAATGCACCACAAATGATGTGAAAAGCAGCCCCAGCGCCTGAAATCATTTGCAGTTGCGCTCCCAAGGCCCCGGTGATTTAAAGAGACGTAGTTCAGAGGAGCCTCGCTGCCTGGCGGCCTCGCTGCCTGGCGGCCAGAGGAGCCTCGCTGCCTGGCGGCCAGAGGAGCCTCGCTGCCTGGCGGCCAGAGGAGCCTCGCTGCCTGGCGGTCAGAGGAGCCTCGCTGCCTGGCGGCCAGAGGAGCCTCGCTGCCTCGCTGCCTGGCGGCCAGAGGAGCCTCGCTGCCTGGCGGTCAGAGGAGCCTCGCTGCCTCGCTGCCTGGCGGTCAGAGGAGCCTCGCTGCCTCGCTGCCTGGCGGCCAGAGGAGCCTCGCTGCCTCGCTGCCTGGCGGCCAGAGGAGCCTCGCTGCCTCGCTGCCTGGCGGCCAGAGGAGCCTCGCTGCCTCGCTGCCTGGCGGCCAGAGGAGCCTCGCTGCCTGGCGGCCAGAGGAGCCTCGCTGCCTGGCGGCCAGAGGAGCCTCGCTGCCTCGCTGCCTGGCGGTCAGAGGAGCCTCGCTGCCTCGCTGCCTGGCGGCCTCGCTGCCTCGCTGCCTGGCGGTCAGAGGAGCCTCGCTGCCTGGCGGCCTCGCTGCCTCGCTGCCTGGCGGTCAGAGGAGCCTCGCTGCCTGGCGGCCAGAGGAGCCTCGCTGCCTGGCGGCCAGAGGAGCCTCGCTGCCTCGCTGCCTGGCGGCCTCGCTGCCTCGCTGCCTGGCGGTCAGAGGAGCCTCGCTGCCTCGCTGCCTCGCTGCCTCGCTGCCTGGCGGTCAGAGGAGCCTCGCTGCCTGGCGGTCAGAGGAGCCTCGCTGCCTCGCTGCCTGGCAGCCTCGCTGCCTGGCGGTCAGAGGAGCCTCGCTGCCTCGCTGCCTGGCGGTCAGAGGAGCCTCGCTGCCGCGCTGCCTGGCGGTCAGAGGAGCCTCGCTGCCTGGCGGTCAGAGGAGCCTCGCTGCCTGGCGGTCAGAGGAGCCTCGCTGCCTGGCGGCCAGAGGAGCCTCGCTGCCTCGCTGCCTCGCTGCCTGGCGGCCTCGCTGCCTCGCTGCCTGGCGGTCAGAGGAGCCTCGCTGCCTGGCGGTCAGAGGAGCCTCGCTGCCTGGCGGCCAGAGGAGCCTCGCTGCCTGGCGGCCAGAGGAGCCTCGCTGCCTCGCTGCCTGGCGGCCTCGCTGCCTCGCTGCCTGGCGGCCAGAGGAGCCTCGCTGCCTGGCGGCCAGAGGAGCCTCGCTGCCTGGCGGTCAGAGGAGCCTCGCTGCCTGGCGGTCAGAGGAGCCTCGCTGCCGCGCTGCCTGGCGGTCAGAGGAGCCTCGCTGCCTGGCGGTCAGAGGAGCCTCGCTGCCTGGCGGCCAGAGGAGCCTCGCTGCCTGGCGGTCAGAGGAGCCTCGCTGCCTCGCTGCCTGGCGGTCAGAGGAGCCTCGCTGCCTGGCGGCCAGAGGAGCCGCGCTGCCTGGCGGCCAGAGGAGCCGCGCTGCCTGGCGGCCAGAGGAGCCTCGCTGCCTGGCGGTCAGAGGAGCCGCGCTGCCTCGCTGCCTGGCGGCCAGAGGAGCCTCGCTGCCTGGCGGTCAGAGGAGCCTCGCTGCCTCGCTGCCTGGCGGCCAGAGGAGCCTCGCTGCCTCGCTGCCTGGCGGCCAAACCGAGTCACATCGCATTAGAACCAGAGACATGCAAATAAACGCTGGGCCGGTGGAATCAATCCAGACACGTCACTGTTTCAAGGTTCCATCTCAACTTCAACATACTTCATGGAGGGCTATCGAGTTTCATCCTGCACGGCCGCTCACGCCTGCATCGCAGCGCCTTGGAAGATCAGTTAAAGGGATAGTTCACCCAAAATTCAAATTTCACTCAACATCTCCTCCCCCTCATGTGGACTAAGGGCTGGGAGAAGGTTCAGAGTCCTCGTGTCTTCTCTGAGTTACAGGGTCTCGGCGTAGCAGTGCATGTCCATGTAACGGTTGTAAATGGACACCAACTGTCTTTGTAGCAAGAAGACACACCAGAAAACATCCAGATACCTCCATGCTGCTGGTATGTGATGTCTGCCTCGTATTGAAGCCCTGAAATGTGAAACTGCCCTGAAAAAAAGTCTATATTTCAAGCTTGTTTTGTAGTGGAAGCTCCTCTTCCCGGTTCGTCCACATTTGACGAAGCGGGAAGAGGAGCTTCCAGAAGCTTCTGCTGCAAAACATTTCTCATGTCGGTCCTCTTCCTGGTTCGTCAAAATTGGACAAACCGGTAAGAGGAGCTTCCGCTACAAAACAAGTCTGAAATACAGACTTTTTGCTACAAAGACAGTTGGTGTCCATTTGCAGCCGTTCCATGGACATGCACTGCTACGCTGAGACCCTGTAACTCAGACATTTCAATTTTGGGTGAACTATCCCTTTAATAGCCCAAGTACCTTGAACTGTCAGCTGAACCAGTCCACAGGAGAAGAATCTAAAAACAGGCTGGTTTGTGACGGAGTCTTCGACCACGGCGTTAAAACGCGGCCGTGCATCGAACGCCGGCCCATTAGAAGAAGAACTGCTGCGGGAGGCAGAGAGAGAGAGAGAGAGAGTGTCATCTATTGTGGGAAACGATTGCTTAATATAGCAGCGAGGGGGCTGAAGGAGTGCTTAGCAGAGCACAATCCACTAAAATCAATAGCAACAGTCAGGCTATATTGTTTCAAACGAGGAAAAAGTGCGGCTACGATAAAAAGCACTCAATATCGGTGTCTGGACCGCTGAGACGCTGAGTCAGGAGCAGGAGTAAGTAATGCAGTGCTGGAGGGGAGGAGAGGGGGGAGGGGGGGGAGGGGGGGGGGGAAAAAAACTCCATCCATCCTGGCGGTCAGTTAACTTTCAGGTTACAGATACTTTTCATCCATCGCAGCAGAAGCTTCACATCCGTCTTCTGGAGGCAATGAGCTCATGTTCTACTTCAGAGCAGCTTCGCTTTAGACGAGCAGGGAATGACGGGAATGACAGGAATGATGGGAATGACAGGAATGACAGGAATGACGGGAATGACGTCACATGGGACACAGGCAGGTGTTGGTTTGGTCATGATAAAGAACATCACAGCCCAGCTTCTAATAAAAGCCAATCAATAGTTTAATTGCAGACTTGCAGCCAGAGGAGAAGCTCCTCCTCCTCCTCACGTCTCCAGACCATAAACCAGTCTTTATATTTACACATAAACCAGTCTTTATATTTACATATCGAAGCTCCTCCTCCTCCTCACGTCTCCAGACCATAAACCAGTCTTATATTTATATTTACATATCGATAGCTTGTTTCTCTCAGCGACTCATGTGACTGTTTGATAGCTTCATCAAATCTGAATCCGTCCAATTCCATTATTGATTTTCTTTTCAAAGTCTTTGTTCGCTGGTGAATAAAAACATCTGTCATTTTCTAAAGATGCTGTTGTTGTTTCACTCACAAAACACACGTCAACTGTTTGGATCAGACATCGAGTTTCTTCTAATCACGTTCCAAAACACAATCGCTCATTTTAATAGTGATTTAGGAGCCAATTAGCAGCGAGACACGACACGGACGCTGATGGAGACGAAGCTGATGAAGAAACAAACCTGCACCGTGGACGTTCTGCTGCTTCCAGTGTTTTACTGCTGCTGCGTGACACTCATTAACCCTGTCCTCACTCTCTCTCTGTTTTCTACATTTGCATGGGGGGGGGGGGGGACATGGGGGGCAGCAGTGAAGAACATGTACTGCTGATTGCTGTACAGGGGTTAGACAGGAAGTGATCCGTGAGCTGATTCAGAAGCAGCGATTCTTCAGTGTTCTTGTTTTCATGGTCGTCCTCCAGCGTTGAGTCATGGGGGGGGGCTGAGGGGGGGGGCTGGCCCTAATACTCCTTCATACAAGTTAAACTCACTCACCCAAAAAGATGTGCAAACCCACTCGCCAAGTGGTCCTTGACCTCATGGCGAAGCGGTTTGTTGCATCGCCCCCCCCCCCCTCGCTGTGCAGGAGCCCCGGGTTCAGGACTCGCTCCGGGGAGACCAGACAGATACATTTACAACCCTGCTTCAACAAGACAGAACTGAAGAGCTTTGTGAGCTGTTTTAATATGACGTGTTTCCCACCAATCAGGTCGAAGCTAGCTGGTTAGCATGCTGCTAATCTCAGTAGAGGATGTGAGTTAGCATTAGCAGGTATCTGACAAACAGCCACCAGAGCTGTGGTTGGTTGATGCTAAACCTGCATTACCTTCTTCAGCCACCGGGGGGCAGAACACGCTACAGACATGTTATTACCTCATAAAGTTGTTATGGGAACCTGTTATAGTAACATCTATATGTGTTATTACCTCATAAAGTTGTTATAGTAATATCTATATGTAGCACGGCCTCCAGAGGTTCTAGTCAAACTATCTTGGAGCAGTTTTTGTGAATCCAGGACTTCACTAAAAAATGATTGAACTTTTCTTCTGGTATGTTTCCATCTGACTCCGTCTCCCACTTCTTTCACATACAGCCGACCGTATAGATATGTTTCTTAAGGAAACTTCAGGAAATTTCCAAAGGTACAAAAATAAGAAATAAAAAACTACATTCCATCCAGAAACGGCAGCTTCATTGTGATTCCAGCGTCCTGAGCTCCGAATGTCTCTTTGAGCTGCAGCCTCCCTCCAGTCCAGCTCCCCTCATCAGTATGTATGTGCCCTCTTCACCCCCCGCCCCCCCCTCCACCACCACCACCACCACCACAACAACAGAGGCAGCAGCAGGATGAAACAGCGAATGGGATCCTTAATAAAACAGGGCTGGATGGAGCTTCTGAACCACATTCCCTTCATTCTGGACCTGAGATCTGTTGAGCACAGACAGAGACGCTTCAAAGGCTGGAACATTCCTGCAGCGGTGCAGCCTGCCTCCTCAGATCTGAGGCTGGGCTGCCCTCACTGCACCCGCCACACACACACACACACACACACACACACACACACACACACACACACACGGACAGACACACACACACGGACAGACACAAAAAAGTGGTGCAAACACACCTTCTATTCCGTACACTGCTGACCAGTCAGATCAGATCGGGACAAAGTTCATCAGTGTGCACATAGTTTATCAATAAGTTCATCATGACAGCAGCGTCCATCAGCTGCTCTTTAAAGGGATAGTTCACCCAAAATTCAAATGTCACTCATCATCTCCTCCCCCTCATGTGGACTAAGAGCTGGGAGAGTTTGCAGAGTCCTCCGTTCCTTCTCTGAGTTACGGGGGGTCCACGCAGCAGGATTGGTCCATGTAATGGTTGTGAATGGACACCACACCAACAAACATCCAGATCCTCCATACTGCCTGAACTGAGACACTGGGAGCTTCCGCTACAAACAAGCTTCAAATATAGACTTAGTGAATTTTTTTCGGAACAATTTCTCATGTCGGGGCTTCAACACAAGAGGGAGATTTGAATTTTGGGTGAACTATGCCTTTAATGCAACTAAACTCAAACTGTAATATGTCTGTGTCAGTGTTGGCTGAATAATTAGAGGCAGGTGAAGCGAGCTGAAGAGACCAGAGACCAGACCAAATAAATACAGATAAATCCCCGTCATTAGAACGTGTTGTAACAAAGTGACCTTTGACCTGAAGCGGCGCCGCTCGCACCAGGAAACCCTTCTTCTTACCAGAGCCACTAAATGACATCAGTTCACAGCGACTGACTCATCCCTGCTGAGTCACATTCTTGAATGTCATCTTAGTCATTTTCCACTTTCTTAAATCACTGCATCCACTCAGCCGTCCAATCAGCTGTGAGTAATGACTAGTGAAGCAGATACGTGAGCTCTGCAGCAACACTGACAGATGTACATTCACTCTACCAGGAAATAAAGAAGAAGAGTCTGCACGTGTGGCCTGAAGGCGCGCGACTACGAGCTGCTCGCTGTAAACAGATTAGCAGCGGTTGTGGCGGCGCGTGGAGACGGCGCTAACAGCGTATTAGCCCTGTCGCTGTGTTTACCTCGGGGCACGCCGCTCCTAAGGCTACTGAATTAGCATTAGCCAGCACAGCAATACGACTGGTTTAATTAAGCCCAGTCTGCTCCATGTCAGAGGCAGATCAACACCATGCAAACTCATGCTAATTGGCTTAGCGCTAAGCCTGTCTGAAGTGTGCTCAGTAGCGGCGCGGGCGCACAACGGATGCACGGCTCTGGCCTCATCAACGTGGCGCCCGGGCAGCCGCACACAGCCACGGCTCGCATTCATTCATGAAGATGATGAAGAAGAAGCAGAAGCAGAAGAAGAAGAAGAAGAAGAAGAAGAAGAAGAAGAAGAAGAAGAAGAAGAAGAAGAAGAAGAAGAAGAAGACTCTGCAGCTGATTGTGGGGACGTCATATTGTGGCTGTTTTCAAAGCTGGAGAATCTGCCAACGAGAAGTGAATGAGAAACACCAAACAACTGCCAAGGTGTCTTTAAAGGGATAGTTCACCCGAAATTGATATTTCACTCATCATCTCCTCCCCCTCATGTGGACTAAGGGCTGGGAGAAGTCCATTTGCAACCGTTCCATGGACATGCACTGCTACGCCGAGACCCTGTAACTCAGAGAAGACACGAGGACTCTGAAACTTCTCCCAGCCCTTAGTCCACATGAGGGGGAGGAGATGATGAGTGCAATTTCAATTTTGGGTGAACTATCCCTTTAAAGAAAGACCTGAAACCTCCAGTGACTCAGGTTGAGCTCCGAATAGCAAGCATTGACAAAAAGCTGATTGTACCGCGGCGTGCGCTGCAACAACACGGAGCAGAAAGGAACCATCAGCCACGCGGTCGTTTACAAACCAACGGAGACGACGCAGCAGGAAATAAACTCAGCGTCTTGTTGGAATTCAAGCAGCTTACGGAGCATTTCTCTCCTTCATCCTGTTCAGGCCTCTCAAGGACATGGATGTGGATCTGCTTGTGTCTGCAGCCTCTCCACCTGCCAGATCTGGGTATTACAGTCAGTGTTTTTCCAGGGACAGCAATAAATCTGAATGTATTTGAGAGGGATGATGCGTACAGGTGTGAATATGGAGAGAAGAAAGTCTTGCTTGATCTCCTCTTGTCTGCCAACAGGCTGACAGCAGCGTCTCCCTTTCCAGGAACATATTAGCATTCCTGCAGCGCCGCACACCAATCCAAATACTCCTTGTTGGGTCAGAGAAATCAAAGCGGAGCACATCTGAAGAATAACAGAGAGGGGACGCATAGATTAGTGCCCACGGGTTGTAGCGCTAATTAAAGAAGAAGAGGGAAAACGGTGCTTGGCTGCTCTCGGAGGATGCACCGCTGTGAAGTGATTGGCTGCAGGTAATCAATACGCTCCCTGGGTCGGAGAAACCGCGGGATGGGACTTTACTTTGGAATCCAGAATAAAAACAAATTTGCCTTCCAGTGAAGGAATCGAATTACTAATGTGAGGTTTTCTTCCTTTTGAGGTGAAACGAGGGAAAACTGAGCATGGAATCTATAATGATGAGAGACAGAGTTCTTCTTTATGTCCACAGTCATGGATGCACCGAGCGATCCAGGAGCATGCACCGAGCAATCCATGCACGGAGCGATCCTTCAGCAAAACACAATGTTTACATTTAATTGAAAATTTAAATTATCATCTTGATTAAAATTGAAAACTAGGTGAATACCTTCCACTGCAGGAGCAGCAGAGAACAAGCTGCTGGAAGCTCATTTTTGGCCTGCACCATGAAATGTATCCATTTATTTAACCCCCCCCCCCCCCCCACGGAACAAAAACATCCAAGAAAGCTGTTGCAGAAGCTCTTGTTGTAACGTTATGGCGCCTCATCTGCACGATAAGTAACGCACAGTCTCATTCATGAAACGTGAGCAGCACAGATTTGTGTGTAAACCGTGTGTAGCGCGAATTTACGTGCATTTTCCGCATTCATCAATCTTTTAGTAGTGCAGATTTGTTAGTAACTACTCACAAAATCCACACCTGGTCCTGACTGTGTGTAGCGCTTGTGTAAATGTAGGAATGCAAATAAAAACTGCCTGTCACTGTTGAAAATTACAATTTTAATCCGTATTACTCTCTCTCATGTTCAGAATGCGCCGGTGCCTTTGAAACACGTAATTTAAACATGACAAACAATTAGAAATATTTGGAGGGAGAGACGGTTTAGGGATCGGACACACACAAACACGTCAAGGCTCCATCTAATGATGATAATCTGATAGAAAACCGGAAAAAAACTGTTTTGTGTTCTACGCGCTCCGTGGGCGCGCACTTCACCCTGCGCACTAGTGCCGTCAGCATTGGTTTAGATGGAGCTGTGACAGACGGCTGGTGCTGCTGTAACAATATAACCTGCCTATATAACTTCATGTGTTGATCCAACCATGCTCCTCTACAGCTGAGGCTGTGAAGAGCCTCCTCCTCCCGCTCTAGATATGTTTTTTTTTTTTTTTTTCACATGTCATATCGAACTATTCTGGCTTTACGTCTTAAACAGCTCTTTAAAGGCTAGGGAGGCAGCTTGTTTTTGACAGTATTAGGCAAAAACTTACACACTAACCTTGGGGATAATGTAAATGAAGTGATGTGAAAAAAGATCAGACGTCTGCGTCTCCCCTCGGCTCTGTTTTCAGCCTGCAAAGAATCTACCCGTGACGGTAGATTTTGACCAATCACAGAGCAGCAGCCCTTATTCGTATTATTTGGACGTTTTAAAACGTAAGAAAGTGACGTTTTTTCTCTACTCGCTGCTCTGGCTGAGGAGATGAGAACCATGTGGACTCAACTCAAAGCTTTTTTCTAGATTTCTGCCTCCCTTGCCTTTAATAAACCAAGGATACTTAATTCACTAAATCTGTTTCTTCCCTCCAGCCTTTGACCTTTGACCTGTCCCAGTCACACCGCTACTATCAGAAGAGAATTAAATATTTTTTCTGGACTCCACTTCATCCAAAATGACTTTGATCCCTGATCGCTCTTTTTTCTCTCTCCCAGTTTCCTCGTTGCACGGAGCAATCCATGCACGTCCATGCATGGCCGCAGGTGAACAGGATGCACCTACCTCCTAATATGGTGGTCAGGATCTCCTTATATGGCTATTCATGTATGGAGATCTATCATCTTGATCACCGGGGGCGTGTTGTTCATTTACGATGGGCCGGCATTCATGATCCTACACACGTGTTTACGAACAAATCTGAGTTTACCACACCGTTCATGAATCTGGAGTAGAGTTTTGGTACCGAGAGCTTTTATGTGCAAATCTACACACAGATTTACTCACGTTTCATGAATGAGACCCAATACGTACGAGATGAACGAAGCTGTACGACGCGTATCGCCACCTGGTGTTGAGGAGGAGGACGCGTTCCCCTCAGTGTGAACTGGGACGAGGACAGACGTGGATCAGACGCCGACATCTGACTTGGAGCAGAGCTGCTGTGCACGTCAACGCGCTGCGTGACGCTGGGTGAACGTAGCGGTGAATTTAACTGTTGGTGGAGACCGACAACAGAACTCAAAGAAGAGCAGAACTGTTCTCGTCAACGTCAAACAGATGATGTTTCTGTTGCTGAACGTATAGATTTAGAAACTTTGTTGTGTTCAATTCAAAAATCTACATTTTCAGCTTTAAAGTTGAGCGAGGAAAACATTTCCTCCCTGATATCAAATGTAGTTCCTCTAAATAACGGCTCTATCGTTCTACAGGTTGCATTCACCATCTAAAACAGCCTCCATGCAGACGGTGTGAAGACTGAGATGAGGTTCTGGTTCTGGTTCTGGTCCTGGTTCTGGTTCTGGTTCTGGTCCTGGTCCTGGTTCTGGTTCTGGTCCTGGTTCTGGTTCTGGTTCTGGTCCTGGTCCTGGTCCTGGTCCTGGTTCTGGTTCTGGTTCTGGTCCTGGTCCTGGTTCTGGTTCTGGTTCTGGTTCTGGTTCTGGTCCTGGTCCTGGTCCTGGTCCTGGTTCTGGTCCTGGTCCTGGTTCTGGTCCTGGTTCTGGTTCTGGTTCTGGTTCTGGTCCTGGTCCTGGTCCTGGTTCTGGTTCTGGTTCTGGTCCTGGTTCTGGTTCTGGTTCTAGTTCTGGTCCTGGTTCTGGTCCTGGTTCTGGTTCTGGTTCTGGTCCTGGTTCTGGTCCTGGTCCTGGTCCTGGTCCTGGTTCTGGCAGCCAGACCGGAGGACGGTGGCAGCTGGGTCTGTTTCCAGGCCACCTACTGCAACATTCCCGTGTAAGGAACGTGTAAGGAAGGTCTGAATCCCGTCTGCAGGCGGAACGAAGCCCTTCAGACACACCAGCCTCCTCATAACCTTCTCTCTCCTTCCTATTTATCCCACAATCCCCTGCTGCGATCAGTGAACGTGTCCTCGGGGACGCCGGCAACAACAGAGCAGGTAATTCTCCCTCGCCCCCCCCTGAGTCCATCATGTCCGCGCTGCAAAACAAGCCAGTGTCCCAGCGGAGTTGACCCTGATTTCAACCCAGCACTCCAACCTGGATCCTCGGAGGAGAGGCTCTGTTTATTAGCTACCGTGCACCGACGGCTCCGCGAGGGGGGGGGGACGCTCTGCAAGGCCAGACAGGAGACAAAGCGGAAGGATTAGAGCAACGGGCCAGGATCGAACACGGCCTTATTTACCACTGAGGGTGTTTCGCTGGAGAAGACACCCTTAATTTGCTGCTTAATAACTGACTTCCACCACCGCCGTGTTCAAATCCCCCTGAGAGGCTTCTGTGGTTTGTTGGCGAGATGTCTGCGCCTGCCTGCTCTGCAAATCAGCCTTTCACCTTCCGGCCACAGCTTGCAACACACGAGGATTTACCCCCTCGCCTTTCTACCGCGATCTGCCACTAATAACCTTCAACTAACCTTTAAACCGCCCTGAATAATTTAAATCCTATTTTCATATCAATGGAGGAGTCAAGCCAGGCAATTATCTTTTATCTGTGTACTTTGCTGTCGGAGCAAAGCATAATAAAGTCTTCCCAGGAGAGAGAGGGGGTGGGGGAGGGAGGGGGGGGGCCTGGAAGTAGAGAGAAGACATACAGTCCAGTCAACTGGTTTTGTCTCCTCAACATGTCCTGACTGAGGGAAAAAAGCCCTGAAGAAGAAAAAGACCCAAATATAGTCCATTCATACACCTAGTCATTATTGTTCTCTTATTTAACCTTTAGATATCTCCATGAAAATCACTGAGTTGATTACTGACATTAAAGGTAGGGTCTGGAGTTTTGTGCCTTAAAATAAACATTAGACTTTTACAAATGAAATCCGTCTGAATCATCACCTATGGGCTTCTAGTCCTGTGTGGTGGGGGCTCTGTCTGCAGTTTTGCTTTGCTTTGTTTTGTTCATGTTTTGCTGTGCACGTGGACGTTTCTAGGTGGAGCTAGAGAGTCGCCAATGAGCAGAGACACCTGCTCAGGTGAAGCTACCTGCAGCAGGAGGCTCAGGCCTGTTATCTGTGCTAGCTGTCTGATGCTACAGGTGAAGCTACCTGCAGCAGGAGGCTCAGGCCTGTTAGCTGTGCTAGCTGTCTGATGCTACAGGTGAAGCTACCTGCAGCAGGAGGCTCAGGCCTGTTAGCTGTGCTAGCTGTCTGATGCTACAGGTGAAGCTACCTGCAGCAGGAGGCTCAGGCCTGTTAGCTGTGCTAGCTGTCTGATGCTACAGGTGAAACTACCTGCAGCAGGAGGCTCAGGGCTGTTAGCTGTGCTAGCTGTCTGATGCTACAGGTGAAGCTACCTGCAGCAGGAGGCTCAGGGCTGTTAGCTGTGCTAGCTGTCTGATGCTACAGGTGAAGCTACCTGCAGCAGGAGGCTCAGGGCTGTTAGCTGTGCTAGCTGTCTGATGCTACAGGTGAAGCTACCTGCAGCAGGAGGCTCAGGGCTGTTAGCTGTGCTAGCTGTCTGATGCTACAGGTGAAGCTACCTGCAGCAGGAGGCTCAGTGCTGTTAGCTGTGCTAGCTGTCTGATGCTACAGGTGAAGCTACCTGCAGCAGGAGGCTCAGGGCTGTTAGCTGTGCTAGCTGTCTGATGCTACAGGTGAAGCTACCTGCAGCAGGAGGCTCAGGCCTGTTAGCTGTGCTAGCTGTCTGATGCTACAGGTGAAGCTACCTGCAGCAGGAGGCTCAGGGCTGTTAGCTGTGCTAGCTGTCTGATGCTACAGGTGAAGCTACCTGCAGCAGGAGGCTCAGGCCTGTTAGCTGTGCTAGCTGTCTGATGCTACAGGTGAAGCTACCTGCAGCAGGAGGCTCAGGGCTGTTAGCTGTGCTAGCTGTCTGATGCTACAGGTGAAGCTACCTGCAGCAGGAGGCTCAGGGCTGTTAGCTGTGCTAGCTGTCTGATGCTACAGGTGAAGCTACCTGCAGCAGGAGGCTCAGGCCTGTTAGCTGTGCTAGCTGTCTGATGCTACAGGTGAAGCTACCTGCAGCAGGAGGCTCAGGCCTGTTAGCTGTGCTAGCTGTCTGATGCTACAGGTGAAGCTACCTGCAGCAGGAGGCTCAGGCCTGTTAGCTGTGGTAGCTGTCTGATGCTGCAGGTGAAGCTACCTGCAGCAGGAGGCTCAGGCCTGTTAGCTGTGCTAGCTGTCTGATGCTACAGGTGAAGCTACCTGCAGCAGGAGGCTCAGGCCTGTTAGCTGTGCTAGCTGTCTGATGCTACAGGTGAAGCTACCTGCAGCAGGAGGCTCAGGCCTGTTAGCTGTGCTAGCTGTCTGATGCTACAGGTGAAGCTACCTGCAGCAGGAGGCTCAGGCCTGTTAGCTGTGCTAGCTGTCTGATGCTACAGGTGAAGCTACCTGCAGCAGGAGGCTCAGGCCTGTTAGCTGTGCTAGCTGTCTGATGCTACAGGTGAAGCTACCTGCAGCAGGAGGCTCAGGCCTGTTAGCTGTGCTAGCTGTCTGATGCTACAGGTGAAGCTACCTGCAGCAGGAGGCTCAGGCCTGTTAGCTGTGCTAGCTGTCTGATGCTACAGGTGAAGCTACCTGCAGCAGGAGGCTCAGGCCTGTTAGCTGTGCTAGCTGTCTGATGCTACAGGTGAAGCTACCTGCAGCAGGAGGCTCAGGCCTGTTAGCTGTGCTAGCTGTCTGATGCTACTGAGTCTCTATCTCTCTCAGCAGCAGCATCAGGACAACAAAGAACAATAAATACAGTCTGAGTGAAGCGCTGGAGCCGAGGACCGATTCCCGACCGTCACCGACACTGGTAACAAGTATTAGGACCGTATTAGTGAGCTAGCGCGATGCTAAAGTCGGCTAGCGCTCGCGGTTAGCATCCGCGGCTAACACCCGCTAGTTCACCACAATACAACGGCATAACAACATCCACGGAGGCTCCCGGTGTTGGCGAGAGGTCGGCTTATCGGCCCGCGGCTCCAGCACTTCTTTCAGACTGTAATTCCTTTCCACATGGTCATGACAACTGTTGCTGTCAGAAGCAGGAGGCTACACAGCTTAGCTTGAGGGGAGGGGCTGAGTTTCACTGTTTTGTTTACAAACTGATAGGGACAAAACTCCAGACCCTACCTTTAAAATTTTACCCTATTCACGTGAGAACAATAATGACTAGGCGTATGAATGGACTATATTTGGGTCTTTTTCTTCTTCATGTTGAGGAGACAAAACCAGTTGAGTTTGATTCTGTTGCAGTTTGTTCAGCCTTGTTTCGTACCATGACTGGACTAATAGGCCGTCGAGGCTTAGTGAAGGAGGAAAGGAGAGAAAGTTGATGAGACAGAAAGAAAGAAAGACAGCGAGAGGAAGAAAGACAAAGAACAGAAATAGAACGTGTGGAGCTTGTGATGCTGGATCTGGAAGAGTCTAATGAAAAAGAATGAATAATTCACTAATGAGCAGCAGATCTGTCATGGAGAGAAACACTGCTTACATCTGCACTGGGTTCTGGGTGGTGGTGGGGGGGGGGCGGGGGGGTGGAGGGGGGTTGGGTTGTGGTTTGGAGGCTGGTGGCGGGAGACGGTGAAGATAAACATGACAAATTGGTTTCAGTTCAATTAGGGCTGTTGGAGCGTTGTTGGTGCGTGGCTGCGGCGGCGCTGCCGTCCGGCCGGAGCAGACGGGGTTAAAGGTCGTTGTCACGGTGACAGAGCCACGGAGACGACGCTGCTTCCCTGGAAAGGAAAGAAAGACAGAGAGAGAGAGGAAAGAAGGAAAGGAAGCGAGTAAAACATAGTGAAGAAGAAATTCCCTCTGGTACTCATTAAAATTCAGCAGTACAGCAACACCCCCCCCCCCCCTCGCTTTGCTCTTCTTACCCCTCCCTCTTCCCTCCGTCTGTTCCAACAGCCATCGTCTCGCCTTGTTGCCTCCCTGCACGCCCCCCCCCCCCCTCCCCCCGCCTCCCCGGACCGGCCATGATCGTTTTGATGAATTCATAAAACTCACTGCATTCTTGATTGAGACGGAGCAGAGGAGGAAAACAAGAGGCACGCACAGAAGAAGAAGAAGAAGATCCAGGCAATATCCACATCCAGGGGGGGGGGGGGGGGCAAGATGCAGAGAAAACAAGAGAAAGGAAGAGAGAGGGGGGATGAGGGTAACAGCTACAGGCTTTGCAATATTAATCTATGGTGCAGAGATGAAAGAAGCAGGTGAGACCAGACCAGACCAGACCAGACCAGACCAGAGCTCCTAGAGCCAGACCAGACCAGACCAGACCAGACCAGACCAGACCAGACCAGACCAGAGCTCCTAGAGCCAGACCAGACCAGACCAGACCAGACCAGACCAGACCAGACCAGAGCTCCTAGAGCCAGACCAGACCAGGCCAGACCAGAGCTCCTAGAGCCAGACCAGACCAGACCAGACCAGACCAGACCAGACCAGACCAGACCTCCTAGAGCCAGACCAGACCAGACCAGACCAGACCAGACCAGACCAGAGCTCCTAGAGCCAGACCAGACCAGGCCAGACCAGAGCTCCTAGAGCCAGACCAGACCAGACCAGACCAGACCAGACCAGACCAGACCAGACCAGAGCTCCTAGAGCCAGACCAGACCAGACCAGACCAGACCAGACCAGGTCAGACCAGACCAGAGCTCCTAGAGCCAGACCAGACCAGACCAGACCAGACCAGAGCTCCTAGAGCCAGACCAGACCAGAGCTCCTAGAGCCAGACCAGACCAGACCAGACCAGACCAGACCAGACCAGAGCTCCTAGAGCCAGACCAGACCAGACCAGACCAGACCAGACCAGACCAGACCAGACCAGACCAGACCAGACCAGACCAGACCAGAGCTCCTCGAGCCAGACCAGACCAGACCAGACCAGACCAGACCAGACCAGAGCTCCTAGAGCCAGACCAGACCAGACCAGACCAGAGCTCCTCGAGCCAGACCAGACCAGACCAGACCAGACCAGACCAGACCAGAGCTCCTAGAGCCAGACCAGACCAGACCAGACCAGAGCTCCTCGAGCCAGACCAGACCAGACCAGACCAGACCAGACCAGGCCAGACCAGACCAGACCAGACCAGACCAGGCCAGACCAGACCAGACCAGACCAGAACCAGAACCAGACCAGCCACATGGCAGCGAGCTCCAACAGCCTGCTGGCGTTCATCTGAAGCCACTCACCGTGTTGACGGTCTGATCAAAACCAGACAACAACATGACGGAGTTACCGTCAAAATGTGATCAGATGTTATTTCAAAAACTACTTTTTTCCAACTGCATTTGGATTGATCCGGTGATGGATCCACCCCCAGGCAGGCAGAGCGGTGGGGGAGGAGGTGTCATGGCTGCTACATGGAGCAGCTGCCGTGAGCCCACAGCCATGGAAGCAGTTGCTGTCAAGCTTATTTTGCAAAAGAACATGTGCATGTGTGTGTGTGTGTGTGTGTGTTGCATCTCATCCATCTGTTTGCATGTCTCAGACTGCAGGTGCAGAACCCGTCTGGCTGCGTTACGTCCTGTACTGTACTGTATGGAGGTGATGCATGTTCACGGGTCCTGCAGAGCATCCCACAGGAAACAGCATTTAACTACAGAGGCTCCCTGTGACAAAGACGACTATAGATGACGCCATGAAACCATTCAGCAAACGTACGGCAGCTGATTTTATTATGGTGATAAAAAACATCCAGTAGATCCACGATTTCACTGAATCTATGACCTACTAACACAGTGACACACATACTGTACATGTGCAGAGCATGAGCATCTAATTACACAGCAAACATCATTTGAAGTAACATTTACATAACGTTCAAATTCCCCGGGATCAGCAAGAGATTCCAAACCACTAACCTACACACATCCCAGTGCTAGTAGGTGTGTTTACAAGAGGAGAGGGTGGATTATACATTGAAGTATCTCGGTGTCCAGGTCACACATGATCTGACCTGGTCCACCCACCTCGGCATCGTGGACAAGAAAGCGAGACAGAGACTTCCACCTAAGGAGTCTGGAGTCCAGAGCATCCTGACTGGGAACACCACCACCTGCTATGGCAACACCACCATGCAGAGACAGAGAGGCTGTGCAGAGACTGGTGCGTACCATAGAGGACCAGTCCCACCCACAAGGTGCAGGGCAGGACCACCACCACCAGAATCCTGCATCCAGGTTAGGGATGCACAATATATCAGCATTAATATTGGTATCGGCCAATGTTAGTCATTTTTTAACATATCGGTATCAGTCCGATGAGTAAAATTGGGCCGATATATATCGGCCTATATATATCCGTATGCAAAACCTGCAAAGTTGGGGTAATGCGAGGAGGATGGTAGCCTGTAACCTTGTTATTTGGAAGTAAAATACATTCTGAAAATAAAGGAAGACGTTCAAAAATTCAGTTTGCATGATTTTCAGTCTGTACAAAAATGTATCATCTCAGAAACTTAAAAAAAACAACACATATCGATATCTGTAAATATCGGTTATTGATTCAGAAAAATTCAACAGATTTTGTCGGTATCGAATAAATTTTCATGAAAATGAATCCCTAATCCAGGTCATGGAGTGTTCTCTCTCCGCTCCGTTCAGGGAAAAGATTCCGCACACTGGCGGCAAGAACTGAAAGACCCAACCCTGCACAGGAAGAAGTCACATGATCCATGTCCTGTATTTTCTTACCAAGAATATTTCCAAATAGCAGATAAATAAGTAATAATAACATCTCCAACAGAAACAGGCCTGGTCCATTAGGTCATGCTAACGCTAGGTCATGCTCATGCTAACGCTAGGTCATGCTCATGCTAACGCTAGGTCATGCTCATGCTAACGCTAGGTCATGCTCATGCTAACGCTAGGTCATGCTCATGCTAACGCAGCCATGTGGCAGTTTCAAGAGGCCAGATTCATTAGCTCTAGGTCAAGTATTCATTAAAGCCCATCTTTTTTTATACGATGGCCCTTAACCTCCCCCCCCCCTCATACAAAGAAATATAAAGCTGAAAACACGGCTCCATCTCCCGCTGGTCGTTTCTCAGCCTTTGAATCACACGCTGACTAATGGACCAACAGCCTGGTGCAGGATCTGTCCCCGGAGACACCGCGCTGGGAGGGGGGGGGGACAGGAGGCTGGTTAAGCACAGTCACAATGGGAGCAGACTTAATGATGTGCCCAACATCAGAAAATAAATACAAATCCTTAATAAGCTCAGAAATGTTCTCCAGATTTCCACTTGCAAACAGCTCTTCTTCTAAAACACACTGTCTGTGTTTCTTTAGAAGAGCACAATTAGACACGTACACTAAAAAGTATAAATATCATTAAGACATATTCAGAGCTAATTAATTTAGAGCATGTAGCATCCTCGCGTGGGGAAGGAAATGGGAAATACAGAAATAATAGAGGCGGAGAATGTTGCATTCAATTTTCTTTTTGTTAATTTGCAGACTTCCCACTGGGAGAGGTAAAATAACCCCCAGCCAGACTTTTTTCTGTTGCTGTTAATAATAATAGAGTTGCTTTTTCAAGCTAGGCAAACACAAAGTGTGATTTGCATAGCTTAGGCTGTGCAGCGCTGCAGAAAAAAGGCCAAAATGTCCTTAAAAGCTGCAGCAGCTTCAGTTTCGCTGCCTCTTCTTTCTCTTTAATGTGCTAATACCTCGTCACAGGCAGCTCTCTGGCACAAACACAACAACTTCTCATTATTCCTTTATCAGCACCACCTTTTCACTATTCCTCTCTCTCTGTGCCCCCCCCCCCCCCCCCCCTCCCCCCAACCCTCCTGTGTCTCCCAGATCTGGTCCCTGCAGGTTTGATCTGCCGCTTCCCGCCTCTCTTCAAGGTGACAGACTTCACCCCAAAGCTCGCCCCAATGTCGCACTCGCACTTTCTTCTGCACAAAGCAACAAGCATTTCCCTCAGATCAAAACGCCATCTTGTCCCTGTAAACTTTATCAAAGACTAGCTGGGAACAAATGTGATGAAAAGCACCTGGATGAGCTGCCGTAGGGAACGACATGCAGGAGCCACAAGCACTGCTGTGAAACTAGTGTTTATTCAATAATAATAATCTGCATTTAAAGCACTTTTCTAAACACGTTAGAAAATGAAGATGTGTCGGTGAAAACAGACCAAACGCAGCGACGCCATCAAGAAGGTGATCAGTAAAAACAAGAAAGAAGAAAGTTGTCAATGAGAGCAAAAGAAAAACTTTTCTACAAGTAGATTTTAAGAGGAGACTTAAAGAAGACGCCTGGTTTCCTCCGAGTGTACAGTGTTTATTCTGTGTGGTAACGTTCTGTAACTGTATCTCATAACAGAACGCATGTTGTAAATTGTTCTTGCAGCTGTGAATGTGCAGGTCACAACTTGTCCACCAGAGCGTTGTGGAGTTGTTGGATTGTGTATTTGATGAGTTTGATGAGGGAAACCAAGAAATCCCATGAGCCTCCGTAGCGTAGCTCTGAGCAGCTCACGGCTCTGCTCCGCCGTTCTAAAAACAGCTTGCACCAACAATTAAAGGTAATGAACCTACTGCTGTGACTATAGGGGTTATGGTGATGGGACAGTTTGACTAAATGTTGACCTGTCCCTTTAAGAACACCTGGCTCTGAGCTAATGTAAGAAAAGAAGGAGTGGGTGATGATGACAAAGCAACGCAGGATGTCTGACAGGAACCGAGGCCATGATGTTAGAATAATAGTGATGGTGTAAGAGGAAAGAAGAATGTCTGACGTCCATCACTGCAACTTGCAGGTAAAGACCACCTTCAGCAGAACGTCAGAGGGTCCAGTTCAGCGGCCAATCAGACTCGTTTCTGTGCTAAATGAGGCGTTGTGACAGCAGCTCGCTACGGCCAACCTGCAGGTTTCAAAGGGTTTCAACAAGACACCTGAGAGTATCCCAGACGACCACTCTTCCTCTCATCCATCGCATCCAATAAATGTGAAACAGGAAAAGCTGCGGCTCCAGCCTTTTACTCTCTTTTCACTTCAAGCTAGTCAGAGCCAGTTAGCATCTCACCACCATGTGTTCATAATTCAAATGGCTGGGCTGTCTGTTGTGGTGACGTGCCATGCATTATTCAGCACAAAGCTTTCCACTCGCAAACAGACAAATAGAGCTCCATTATGGCGCTGCTACGGCGCACAGCAAACAATCAAAAGAGCAGACATTAATTGCTTGATTAAGAGAGAAAACAATGTGAAGTTATCAACGAGGGCGCAGTCGCTTCACATTGGCAGCTACACATCATCTGAACCTGCTTCAGATTGTGTTACAAGTGCAACAGGTGCAAGTGAAGGTTCAACAAATAATCACACAAACTGCTGTGTAGGAATAATGCTGCAAAAAAACACAACATTGTTGGGAATGTGTGTATTCTATATTTTGTGTCTATGTGCTTAATGCTAAATAAAGCAGGTTAACCGTCGGGATCCAAAGCAGAGAACTGTGATAAAAATAAAATACTTGACATGTGTAAAGTAGGAATCTCCAGCACTGAGAGAGAACACATTAAAGATGTGCAGTTTCTGCTCATTGTGGTGAGATTAGAGGGAAATCAGACACAGTCCCCGGTTACTTCAGTGTAAACTCAGTTCATTGATTAAATCTGACTTAGTGCTTAGAGGTGCAGCAAGGATCAGGTAATGTAATGGCCTGGTGTATGTATAGACCTTCTGTTTGATGATCTGGATCAATACTGTCAATGCAATCATGGGTAAA
The DNA here is from genome assembly GCA_030347415.2 of Decapterus maruadsi. Classification (NCBI taxonomy): domain Eukaryota; kingdom Metazoa; phylum Chordata; class Actinopteri; order Carangiformes; family Carangidae; genus Decapterus; species Decapterus maruadsi. The sequence goes on from CM064900.1 coordinate 36,336,270, forward strand.
GAGTGTGAGGTGAGGCAGGGAGACGTGGCCTCTGCCCCCGCTTGATTAAAACCAGACTATAATCCAGACGGACTCACAGAGTCTCAGTGGACGAACACCAGAGAACAGTCTCTACGTGTTCAGGTGCCGATGCTCATCTGTCAGATCATAGGATAACCATCAGAGATACTGTTCTGCTCCTATGGATCCACTTCACTTCAACTGCAGATAATATTTACACTATATTAAATATGTTGCACGTGATGTCTAATTATTATAATCTGGACCTTATTTCTAGGATAAAATACAATCATTTCCTCACCCAGACAACTTTGATGAAGGAATATGATTTGCATTTTTTTTTAACATAAGGAAGATAACGTTCATCTACAGTGCTTTAGCCCCAGTGGAGCAGTGCGTATATCAACATCCAGGGTCTGTAGGTTGACCTGCTGTAGTGGCAGATTTGAATGTTCTGCATCCTGTTCAAGATCTCCTTTTGTTTACTACTCAATTGTGTATTTGCATTCTAAGTTTCGGAGACACCAACCTCTCACCTTTCTCATGATGTACTCAAAACCCTTTTGTATTTTAAATTGTGTCAACTAGACCTTTTAATCACAAATCCAGGATGTCACTGCTGATTACCTGTGAAGACATCCTGAGTTACTCATTCAGCTTGATTTTAGTGAAAATTTTAATTTGTTTCCTGATATTGAGTTTATTGACTTTACCCAAACCTTGGGCTTTTCCTCTGATTAAGGTGAACTTTTGGTTTCCAATTAAGACTTTTATGTCTTTTCAAATAACAAACACTGATTCATTTGAAACTTATTCACTTTCCTTGCAAGAAAATAAAATCTGGAAAGTTCAATTGGACGTTTTGTTTGTTTGTTTGTTTGTTTTTTATTTAAATCAGCATCATATTTGAATGTACAGTAACCTTCATTATTCACCAACAGCAAATAATTTCCAGCACTTATTTTTTCCCCTGCTGACTGGATGAACCATCCAGGTCAATTCAGGTTCTTAGAAAAATTGCCGAGATGACATCATCCAGGTCAGCAGGTCAACCTATTAGAGATGACATCATCCAGGTCAGCAGGTCAACTCATCAGTCAGATATGACATCATCCAGGTCAGAGTCAGCAGGTCAACCTTCAACTGAGATAATATTTACATCATCCAATATGGTCAGAGATGTCAACCTACAGAGGTGACATCATCCAGGTCAGAGGTCAGCAGGTCAACCTACAGAGATGACATCATCCAGGTCAGAGGTCAGAGGTCGACCTACAGAGATGACATCATCCAGGTCAGGTTAGTCAACAGGTCAACCTACAGAGATGACATCATCCAGGTCAGGATGATGTCATCTCAACATCCAGGTCAACCTACAGAGATGACATCATCCAGGTCAGAGGTCAGCAGGTCAACCTACAGAGATGACATCATCCAGGTCAGAGGTCAGCAGGTCAACCTACAGAGATGACATCATCCAGGTCAGAGGTCAGCAGGTCAACCTACAGAGATGACATCATCCAGGTCAGAGGTCAACCTAGAGATCATCATCCAGGTCAGAGATGACATCATCCAGGTCAGAGGTCAACCTACAGAGATGACATCATCCAGGTCAGAGGTCAGAGGTCAACCTACAGACCCTGGATGTTGATAACAGCTAACCTGGACTCAGAGGGAACAGCACTAGCCTATCAGAACTAAATGAAGGAGTTTCTCTGCAGATAATGTGTTATTTAGAGGCTGCATTCTGCTCCTGTAGACTCCATTATACGGATATACGCGGAACAACTCGTAATGACATCAAAGTTGTCTGGGTGAGTAAAATGATCGTATTTTATGCTAGAAATAAGGTCCAGATTGTAAAAAACAGTAATTATCCTTTAAGTTGTGGCAAATGTAAGCAGGATGCCAGACATCAATGTGCTTTGGTTTAGACAATAAAAACACTTAAATATAATTAAACACATTATTTCTCAAGCAAAGACGGGTTTTCCTTCCTGTAATAAACCAAACTACAATGGCACCTGGCCTAAACACAAGTATGAAGAGTTGAATAATCTGCAGCGACAAGTGGAGACGGTGAAAACATAAACAAACGTCTCCTCATTATGTTGATAGAAATCAGAATCTGCTCCTAATTATGTTTCTCTCAAAACGGATCTGCAGTTACAAATGAGTTGTATAGAAAAACGACTTCCAGGAGACGAGGTTGTTTTCAGTGGAAGAATCATCTGATCCCAAACTGCTGTCGGAGCTCCCGCTGCTCAACGCAGCCGCTGCAGCGACAACACGTTACCTCCAAACACACACGGCGTCACGCGGAGCAACAAGAGCCTGAGAGCTGCTAGCACGTCACTGTGTGTGTGTGTGTGTGTGTGTGTGTGTGTGTGTGTGTGTGTGTGTGTGTGTGTGTGTGTGTGTGTGTCGTAGGGAGGGGATGTTGTTCCACCTCACACACATTCCCCACCTCCACAACAACAAAGCACTCATTTGTGGGAGCGGTTGTTCCTTTGTTTCTCAGAGGCACAGAGCCACCAGGTGGCGCTCCACCTGTCGGCTCCGGTTCCGGCTCCGGCTCCGACTCCGACTCCGACTCCGGTCCCATCACACAAACCCACCGCAGCACCGACACATTACAGCAAAAAGAAAACACACGCACACACCTATCCATGCACTTAACCCTCCTGTTGTCCTCCTGGGTCAAGGAAGGAAGGAAGGAAGGAAGGAAGGAAGGAAGGAAGGAAGGAAGGAAGGACAAAGGCAAAGATGGGAGGGAAGAAGGAAGGAAAGATAGGAGGAAGGGAACAGTTTGGGTCAATTGGGTCAAAAAGAAAGGAAGGAAGGAAGGAAGGAAGGATGAAGGGACGTAAGGAAGGAAGAGGGAAAAAGGACTGTGGAAAGAAGGAAAGGAAAGAGGAGGGAGGGAATATATTTGTTCAAGGAATGGAGGAAAGAAGGAAAGGAAAAGGGAAGGAAAGAAAGATGGAGGGATAGGGAACAGATCAGGTCAGTTGGATCAAAACAGGAAGGAAGGAAGAGGAAGGAAGTAGGGAAAGAATGGAGGAAAGAAGGAAAGGAAAAGGGAAGGAAAGAAAGATGGAGGGATAGGGAACAGATCAGGACAGTTGGATCAAAACAGGAAGGAAGGAAGGAAGGAAGGAAGGAAGGAAGGAAGGAAGGAAGGAAGGAAGGAAGGAAGGAAGGAAGGAAGGAAGGAAGGAAGGAAGGAAGGAAGGAAGGAAGGAAGGAAGGAAGGAAGGAAGGAAGGAAGGAAGGAAGGAAGGGAACAGACTGGGCCAATTTGACCCAGAAGGACGACAGGAGAGTTAATGCTTCTGCCATCACAGAAATGTTGTTGGACATGCACACGCACATGCACACACACATGCACACACGCAAAAGGAAGGAAGGAAGGAAGGAAGGAAGGGAACAGGAGAGTTAATGCTTCTGCCATCACAGAAATGTTGTTGGACATGCAAGCATGCACATGCACACGCACATGCACATGCACACACACAAACACACAAGCACACACACGCACGCACGCACACACACACACACACACACACACACGCACACACACACACACACACCTGCCACACATGCGGTGCAGGAAGCAAAGAGGAGGAGACACTTGTTGTAAAAGACAGTGATTTCTCTTCCAAAGTGCTGGTGTCAGATCCTCGTGTAAAAGGCTTCTATTACTAATAAATGAACATACGATAAAAAGGAAGAAAATATTCCCTTCAAATCCGCCCGTGTTACGTGAATCTTTTATGCAAATGGAATTTCAGATGAGGTGGAGCTATCTTCAGAGACCTTGACTGTTTTTCCACAGCCCTCTATTAAAATTTATGCCACCGCTGATTTATAAATTTTATTAATAGCTGCTGCTGCTGAAAGTGATGAAACAGCTTCACTTCTTGTCTTTCCTCCTCTTCTTCTTCTTCTTCTCTTTCCAGTTGCTGGTCCAGCAGGTCCCTTGTCACTCTCTCCCTCCCCCCCTCCTCCCTCCGTTCTCTCTCTCTTCCTCCTCTGTGGCGTCTCAGTGATTTTATAATTGGGCTCTGCTCATTGTTATTCAAAACCCTGTAGAACCAATTAGTGGCAGACCTCCCGACCTTGGGTTGCTATGTAATGGTGGTAACTAAAGACTCTAAGTGAGGCAGCTGAGAGCAAAAGGTCGGAGTTTTCCTTAGTTCCTGATTAATTATTCTGTCAACCCTATCACATGCAGACATTAAACAGAATTGCAAGTTTAGGGCCTTCGTCTTTCCTTTCTCTATTTTACTGCCTTTTATTAATTTTTAAAGATGGCCTGGATGCTCCCTCCCTGCTAACTTGTCAGATAAATGTCGAGATAAAAGGATAATGAGACTTTGCAGGGAAGCCGGAGCGGTGGAGGAGAGCTGGAAAGTGACCTCTGCCAACAAGTGGACAGTCAGAAACAGTGGAGGAGACGACGTCCCACTTTCCACCGCGTCTCAGCGCCGTGTCCCCCATGTTGACTTTTATTATAAAGCCTTTAACAGTTCGTGCAGTTCTTGGCAGCGACAGATTTTTCCGCTTTTATTATTCAGCCGCATGACCATGAAAATGCAGATTCACAGTCGCAGCCTCGCCGACAGACAGACAGACAGACTGGGAATTATGATGCAACGCTGTGACAAAAAAAATACATCTGAAGCTGTGAAATTTGATGTTATTACAGCAAGTTCTAAAAAACTGCCACTTGATCAAATGTAGCACTCGCCCTGAAATTAATCATTTCTTGAAGATGCACAAGTGTAAAATGTCCTGAAATACTGCAAAGACATAGTTGCATCTACTTTGTAATAGAATCAGAAACAACAGGTTGAGATGCAGAGTCTCGTCCAGCTGCAGCTGTCGTTCCTTTAAAGGGAAACTTTGCAAGTCCAGTTGCTCTTCTGCTGTTTTGCTAACCCTCCTCCCGCCCATGTGCATTTGTTTACAACAAAGAAAGCACTCCATGGAGCATCAGATCATGTTATTCACCATCACCTCACTGTTCAAGTTTTATGGAATTAGATGACTAAAGCACAGTGTGAAACATGTCTCGACCCACAGACCACTATCACGCAATTCCCAACCACCAACTTCATGATTCTCACTGCTCTCATTGCGTCATCATCAGCATGCATCATCATCATCACTGCCGTACCACACATCAGATAAACAGCGTCAGCCACGGGAGGTTGAGCCGAGGACACAGAGCAACTAGAGAGGCTGATGGTAGATGTACATGTACTCCACAAAGTACTGCTGGAAGAGAAGTATAACTAAGATGTAGTACGTATATTTACCACACGGCTAAAGAGACTCCAACAAGAGACCCCGATAGGAAATAAGACAAAAGGGAAGCAGATCTACACTCTTAGAAATAAAAGTGCTATGTAGAACCTTATAAGGTTCCTCAGCTTGTCCTCATAGGAGAACCCAAAGGTTCTACCTGGAACCCTTTTGGAGGGTTCTACCTAGAACCCAACACATAAAGGGTTCTACCTAGAACCATCTGTGAAAGGTTACACCTAGAACCCCCAATGAGAGGTTCTACAAAAATCCCTTTTATGGTGTATTGGTTCCACCCAGAACCCTTACTGGGGGTTTCATCCAGAAAATATCCCACTTCTTACGGTTTCATCTGGAACCCACACAGGGAGTTCCACCAAGAACCCTTTTACTGGAACCCTTAGTGTTACCAAGAACCCTTGAAAAACCATTTCTTTGGGGAAAGGGTTTTTCAGAAGCAAATGGTTCCAGGTAGAACCTCAGCCTTTGTAGAAGAACCCTTTTAGAACCCTTATTTTTAAGGTGGAAGCTCGTTCTAAAGGGAGTCTGTCACCACTCAGTCCGACTCTTTGTGTGTTGATGATACAAACTGTTGGGCCTAGAACACCTTTACCTGTATCACAGAACCTTCTTCACAGATTAAATCTCCTCGGCTACTTTCACACCCACACTTACAGAAATGAAGTGTTTAATGGTGAGGCTTCGGTGACAGAGTTCACCAACTCTGATCTCTGAGGAACTTCCTTAAATGAATTCTGCTAATCTGTCTTTGTAGCTAAACCTGATACTGGACATCGTACACTTCACAAAACCATAAACAAAAGAAGAAGCCAGAGACGCAAAAGTGGAGGAAAGAGAAAGACAGAGAGAAGGAGAGATCAAGCTGAACGCCCGTCGTGTGACGTCGTCTCCATCAGCGCGGCCTAAACAAAGACGAGCTGCCACAGTCCATCCGCGTCTGGCCGGGCCGCGGTCGCGCTCCCAACAAACACAACCATGAACTCTCTACGACCTTGTCAACACTGAGTCACAGGAGGGAGAGAGAGGAGAAGCCTTTGTTTACCTACAACAGTAAACACTGACAAATGTCATCAGACAGTCAGTCCACAGTCATGACAGATAACTCTGAGTCAGACACTCAGGCAGCACCTGACAGCAGCCGGCGTCGTGAGGAAACATCCAACATGCAGAGAGAAAGCCTCGGGAAAATCCTCTAAATATATCTGCAGAGAGACGACAAACACGCAGATGTAACGCTGACTTGTTGATGGACGTGCAGACAGATGGAGGGAGACAGACAGAGGTATTCCCGGCTCCAGACTCAGACCCAAACGCTCACATATGTGGCTGCTTTTTGTGAGTGTGAGTTCAGATTACTCATGCTTACATACGGGAGCGCACAGTGATGATTCACCGGGTTGTTTTGGTTCCTCTCATGTACGCCATTGGAGCTGAAAGATGGGCTTTTCCTTTCACCTGGAACAGTCTCATTTTTGTAAAACATTGTAAAACAAAAACAAACAAAAACCTCCAGAGCGCTGCTTCACACCTGAGAAGTTTGTTGAAAGTCAACCTGACTTTGACCTGCGTTCACCTCCTCGGTGGCGACGTCTGCATCGTTCCAGCAGGTTTATACAGAGACTGGTGATGAACAACTGTCCCTGAAGGCAACGTGCATCAGAGGTTTTACATGAATTTCCCTCTAAATCAACTCTGTGTGGTAACGTTGTGTTAATATCTCATAGCGTGGTGAATGTGCAGGTCACAACTTGTCCACCAGAGCGTTGTGGAGTTGTTGGATTGTGTATTTGATGAGTTTGATGAGGGAAACCAAGAAATCCCATGAGCCTCCGTAGCGTAGCTCTGAGCAGCTCACGGCTCTGCTCCACCGTTCTAAAAACAGCTTGCACCGACTATTAAGGGTAACAAACCTACTGCTATGACTATAGGGGTTATGGTGATGGGACAGTTTGACTAAATGTTGACCTATCCCTTTAACGGCCGTAAACAAAAGCCTGTGAGCGTGTTTCTGTGGCGGTGCAGAGACGAGCGCTGGGACACCGCGGCGATGGTGACGTACTACACTGATGTTGTGAGGTTGGTTTTCAGCCATGAGGTGGAAGGCTCCGCCTCCACTGTCACTCGTAGCAAATCACAAGTCTTGTAGTTGTTAATCACATTTAATCACAATTACTGCAGCTTTTTAATGAAGTTAAAAATGTGGCGTAACCACGGGAGAAATCCTGCTCACTTCCTCTTTAAATCCTCCAAACTTCAACCAGAGAGCTGGTCTAGATTAACAGTTAATACTGTCACATCGTTTGCATAATAATCTATTTCTAGACATAATGGATGTTTTTAGAACGTTTTCCATCCATAAATATGTTTCCTATTCTGACTCATCGATGCGTATTCAAAGAAGTTTCAGCCTAATGAGCCTAAGACGGACTAGAAGTGCAGCTGCTGCTGCTGCTCATCACTGTTCAGCATCTCTCCTCATCAACTTCACATTATCAACAACATTACAACTGTGAAAATAATCAGTCTAATGCTTCAGAAACCTCCAAAACCTGTTTTTGACATTTTCTAGGGGGGTCCCGGGTGTTAATTAGGGAATTTGAGGAGGACACACAAATAGAGAAGGGACTGGAGGAATGCTGTCAGGAGCAGCAGTGAGATACCTGTCCAACTCCTCAGCCTCTAATTGACATCGTATATTAGATTGTGATGGACAGCCCATCATGTTGTTGACCAGACCGGCCTGAGAACGCGGCTCCACGCAGTTAAACTGCAGGAGTAATGGATGGAAAATAAATGCTTTTATCGCGAGTGGCATAATGTGCAGTGATTGACATCGAACAGCAACGACTGCCATTTCAATAATCTCACTTTAATAAGAATTCATGAGGGTGGTTTGAATGATTCTCCTCTGTGTGAGTGCATGTGTGTGAGTGCATGTGTGTGTGTGTGTGTGTGTGTGCTCAGAGAGGAAGAGTGTGTGGGTGCACATTTGTGTATGTGCATGATTGAGATAGTGCACAGTGTGAAAAAGCTGATGGAGGAGTGGGTGCAGAAAAAAGACAGACGGCAAAACAACATCAAATATCTTATTTTCACTCGTGGGCCGAAGGGAAAAAAAACAACTGATGAAAAGCAGAAAAGGCTCCTGTTCAGACACCAACGGCTGCGTAAGAGGAACTAATGACACAGATGAGAAAACAGGCCTCTGGTTCGTCCCATTAGCTTCACAAATAATGAACTTTGAGACCTTCCACGCGGCGGCCTGAACCCCCCCAGCTCGGGGCGCTGGGGGCCGTTGGGCTCTGCAGAATGCTAATCCATCAGGGGGCCACAGTCGGCCCTAATCAGCTCTGCTGTAATAAATACTGGAGCATTTAAAACGGATACTTCCTCTTACCAAACTGGCAGTTACAGCAAAACCGCTGCAACCACAGAATTCACAGCGATTATTAAAACATGAGCACAAACACAAACACAGAGACGACGACGCTCCCACACACGCTGCATGCGCTCGCGATACCAAGCCTGGAACTAATGATCGGCAGCGCTCGCGAGCCGAGCCATGAGTCAGACTCCGGTATGAAAGCACCCGTTGATAATTGGCGGAGGAGATGATGTGAACAGTACGACAACAATGGAGGCGACGTCTCCATCCAGAGACCAAAATATATGTCAAGGCATCCGTAGAATTCTCTGGGAGCGAGCGAGCGCCGCGCGGCTGCAGCGGCGAGCGCCGTACGGCTGCAGCGGCTCATGCCTGTCGCATTCCTAAATTGTTGACTTATATGTGAGCTGATATCAAACAGCTCCGTCTCCTCTGGCCCTGCTTTCATTGTAACCCCATCTGTCACTGAGAGAGAGATACACATCAACAACTCCTTTTATATATTACAAGAATCCAGCTGGATCCGTCACAGCAGCTTGTTTACTCTCTGGTAACACCAGCCTTGTTTCAGCAGCTTCTTTTATTTAAATCCGAGCGCTTGTGAAGATACGGGCTGGGGGGGGCAGAGGGGGGGGTGAGCATTTTTTTGGCAGGATATTAAATGAAGCTTCCTGCTTTTTATTGGGATGCTGGTGGGATCACAGGACACGGCCGAGGATGTGTGGTTTTTGTGGCTCGTTCAGAGACGTAGCTACACGCTAGCGCTGCCGTGGTAACAAGCCTGGTTCCTTCACTGGTTGACATGCAGCAGCCACACATCCAGCCCTCAGACACCGAGACACCTCCTACAATTAACAGAGTCATGTTCATTTCCATGTTTTGCATATTCTGTGTTGTAAACAGTAACAGGAAAAGAAGCAACTGTACAACGGTGGATACATTTTTTTTGATTGTGTTTTTTATTGACTTAATAAATGTTATTTCTCATTCACATTCTGTTTTTAGGATGATTTTTTAACATCTTTTTAGCATCTCTTAGCCTAATGTTATCAATGTGCACTGTCCCTGTTTCTCAAATAAACGTATTATTGTCACAACTACCAGAATCTGATCCATTCAGTCCAGTTACGTTTGGAAAGTCTAGAAGAGCCGAGAGCTAAAGTGGAAGTTGTATTTTTAAATATTATAATTATTATAAATAATATTTTTAAAACCCAAATCCAAACTCTATACAACTAGAAAAAGCATTTCCAACAATGGAAATGGTGTGAATGCTGAAAACAATGCTGGATGAGCTGAAGACATTGTTGAAAGAAAGAGAGAAACCAAGAAAGTTTGAAGCAACATGACAGAGGCTGGTTTTGAACCTATGACCTCATGATCTCCAACCATTTACTCTACCACTCCACCACAGAGAGCACCCTGATAACAAATACCTGTAACCTTTGAAGGCAGAAAGGGGGGTTAATTCTGCCAGTCACAGGGGGCATGATGCATAAGAATCATTTAAGCGCTTTACATTTTTCTGCTGTGTTCAAAATTCCAGTGCAAATCAATAATAATAGTGCATTATCAAGTTTGCTCATGTGACCAGACCAAGTGGTATTGGTTAAAGTTGAAAGAGTTGAGACTTTGAGTCACCACAGAGAGCAGACACTGTGGAATGTTGTCATGGATTGTAATTGTGGCACCAGTAATCACTGTGTCTTTTAACGACCACCTGAAACCAATTGAAAGTGGGAGGTGGGAGCAGAATTCAACACAACATAACAACATCACCCAACCTGGATTCGAACCAGGGATCTTTGTGTTGCAAAGCAGGTACATTAACCCCTAGTCTACCACCAGAGTTGGTAATGGGATGCCACAGAGAGCATACTGATGCTGATGTGACACTGATCAATGTGATAACAAACACCTGTAACCAAGCAAATGTAATCACTGTGTCTCTTAACGACCACCTGAAACCAATTGAAGGTAACGGAGGGGAGCAGAATCCAACACAACATAACAACATTACACAGCTGGGATTTAAACCAGGAATCTATGAGTTGCAGAGCAGGCACCTTAACCCCTACACTACAGACAGAGTTGGTCAGACAGAGACAGGTGGTGAATTTCATGCACTACACAGAGGAGAGCAGAGCAGAGTAGGATTTCAGCTGAATTGCAGAAAAAGTTAAATATTGTAAAAAGTATAAATAGTATGAAAGAGAAAAGTCATAGCATAAAAGTATTCAAGAAGCTGCACATTTTATATGAATTGTTGAAACAGCACAAAGTATGAAGGAGTAGTTAGTTGCGCGGAAGACGTAAGAATAAGTATAAAGAAACAAAATGGCCGACCAGAAGAACAATAGTGTGAATGCTTTCAGCATTCACACTAAATAGTGTTGGCTGTAGCTACTGGTGACTCAGTAAAAGCATCTGCCGTCATACTCACTACTTTGATTTGCTACTTATCTTGGAACACTAACATTGGAGATTATCAGTGTCTGTTTTTCACCGTGTAATCTCTGTATTCTGACTTGAACAAGCTTCTCACCACTGCTCATCTTTGATTCACTACTGCCACGTAGCTATAGCCAATCAGGAGGTGAGGCCGTTGTCTGAGTTTCTCCTCATTCAAACTACCAGCAGTGTTTCCAAATTATATCGTTATCACTAACATTTAAAAACCTATTTGTATGGACGTACTGAGGCTTCGTTTGTGCATGTTAGTTTTTTACTATTAGCTGCACGAGCTACAGTACGTAAACCTGAACATGTGATCGAGCCAAAGTCAGTGAAAGGTTCTACATATAAGTTCAGTTCACATTTTGAGATGAATTAATGACCAAAAATACACATTAACACACATCCAGAGTCAACACTTGCTTGGTTTATGCACTTTTTGCTCATTTCATGGCACTTTCACGTTACATTGAACTTTACCTACTGAATTTTTACATAATGTGCTGTCCTTGTCCTTTGTTCTGTATGACGTGTGCATCTTTTGGACTTCATGCCAGTGCCACAGATAATTCTCCATTTTATGCATGTTTAATGGATAATAAAGTTGTTTGAATTTGAATCCAAGTCCTGTTGTCACCTGAGCTGCAGTGACTGTAGATTCTGCAGAGGTGCAGGTTCACATGCTGCACATTGTAACACAGGAATCACCTGTAACTCTGTATTCAGCTGCTGCTGCACGGTCTCCAACCCAGAGCGTCACCATGACCTTTACTCTGACACTGCTTTTATCGTGTTGTGTTCAAGTGGTGAGGCACCAATGACGCCTTTTCTTTTTTTTTTTTTAGGGAAATGGCGGTGTCGCAATTAAGTTTGGTTCTGTGGGCTGACAGTGACATGACGCAGCAGCAGGCGAGGGGGGGGGGGGGGTCGAAAAAAGAGGAAAAGAAGAGGGAAGCTGAGGTTGCAGAGAGACTTAACTGAAAGTTCAGCATGAGAGACAGAGAAAGGATGGAAGGACAGACGGAGTCGGCCATGATGATGAGAGAGGAACGCTGAAGGAGACAAAAGGAGAAATGAGAAAGAGGAAGTAGACGGATGAGGGGAGAGAAAAAGGAGGTGTGAAATGCAAGATGAAGTGGTGGTGTTGGGCTCTGGTTAAAGCATCATGTGGTTGTGGTGAGCGCGCGGGCATCCGTCCATCCGAGCACAGAGGGCAGGTTGTGAAAGACAAATATGCTGACCCAAACCAAGATGTTCCGCAAAACTCAGGAGTGGTTTCATGTTCACACAATAAAACATACACAAACAAGGTGAAAATTCAAGTTGACTAACTCAGGCATGTCACGTTCCGCTTTCTTCTTCTTCTTCTTCTTTTTTTCTTTCCCCACGCAAAAGATACATTGTGTCACTTCAGAATTCAATTCTTCTTTGAACATATTAGACAAAAACAGGTCAACGTTGAACAAACTACAACAGAATCAAACTCAACTGGTTTTGTCTCCTCAACATGTCCTGACTGAGGGAAAAAAGCCCTGAAGAAGAAAAAGACCCAAATATAGCCCATAATACGCCTAGTCATTATTGTTCTCACGTGAATAGGGTCAAATTTTTAACCTTTAGATATCTCCATGAAAATCACTGAGTTGATTACTGACATTAAGACAAACAAAAAATGTATTACAAGTTTTTTGAAATTCTTTGTTAACATGAGCTAATTTGCATAAATCTGCATAAATTCCATCGTTTTGACAGCACATGTTTACATAAAGGTGCTGTGGTGGAACCAGCATGAAAACTGGAATGAGTCGACAAGAAATGATGGCTGCAGCTTTTCAAGAATCCGTGAAAATTTTTCCATGGTAGCCTAGCAACCTAGCTCACAGAGACTTTGAATTAGATCTAGGGATCCGATATGAATTTTTCTGTTAATTTTTCTGTTATGGCCGATAACCGATATTTACCGATATCGATATGTGTTGTTTTTTTTAAGTTTCTGAGATGATAAATTTTTGTACAGACTGAAAATCAGGCAAACTGAATTTTTGAATGTCTTCTTTATTTTCAGAATGTATTTTCCTTCCAAATAACAAGGTTACAGGCTACCATCCTCCTCGCATTACCTCAACTTTGCAGGTTTTGCATACGGATATATATGGGCCGATATATATCGGCCCAATTTTACTCATCGGACCGATACCGATATGTTAAAAAATGACGAATATCGGCCGATATCGATATTAATGCCGATATATCGTGCATCCCTAATTAGATCTAGTTTTACAAACATGTCGGCTTGTTGAAGTAAATAAACTTATCGGTACATGTTTGAGTCGCCGTCTGACGCTGTCTGTGGCTCTGAGGGATGTAAACAGGCTAACCAGTGGAACTTTCATCCACTCCCAATCATCGTTGCCGTGGCGATGCGGGGACAGACACAACTACCGCAAAACAGGAGACGTTAAACTGAAAACCTTCAGATTCCTTCTTTTAGACCTAAAATGTTAGGAATTCGCCTGGAATTGTCCTTTAATGTCAGTAATCAATCAATCCATTCAGGTGAGAACAATAATGACTCGGCGTATTATGGGCTATATTTGGGTCTTTTTTCCCTCAGTCAGGACATGTTGAGGAGACAAAACCAGTTGAGTTTGATTCTGTTGCAGTTTGTTCAACCTTTTTTCATAACATGACGGGATGATATGCATTTCTCTGTAAATTAATGCCACTATAAAACCTTTATCTCTAGAAAAGTTTGGAGCTTTTGATGTTGCGTAGTTGTAAATGAGCACATGTTACATCCTGAAGCCAGAATGCATCATTTTAATGTTAAACTGACAGCCATGACAACCCTTTGTCCTGGGGTTTTCCCTCCAAACCTCTTAAATCACTACACAGATGGAAATCCACAAAATGGTTTTCCTCACGAGAGAGACAGCCGTGGAGCGCCGCGGAGCGCCGTGGAGCGCTGGGCCAACTCCATGACGCAACAATTCAACGGGAATATTAAAGCCTCTAAAAAGCGTAATTGCTTTCACACTGCTGGGGTGTGATGTTTGCATCAGTTAATCTTATTAACTTGTTTCCGTTTCTCAACACCAGCACAAGAAGCCTAGCGCTCGGCCGCCCCCCGCCCGCCCCCACCCCGTGACCGCCTCTGCAGCCCACCATAAATCCTTAACGACAAACTCTATAAACTTCTCCGGGCTTGAATATTTATGGATGCCTGTGGTTCCCCAGAGGGCCGTTTTCTGTCTGGAGCTCAACACATGACAGAAAGTTTGTGTGGAGCAGCTCCGGCCCCCGTTACAGCTCTCATGGTGAACAGAGCCCGTGAATACAGACGTGGTGGTGGTCTACTCGGTTTGGGCCATAAACAAAACGGCCCCCTGTGGTATAAAGAGGAGAAACATATCAGAGTTTATACAAATCCCTAACATGAGCATAAAGCGAGGCCTCCAGCTGCTGCAGCTCAGATTCCCATGGCTCACGCTGCTCCGGCTGCAGCCGCACTAAGACCTTCACTTATTAAAACAGCCTTTAAAATGAAAACCACCCCGCGCTACAGCTCTGTATCAGAAATAATCTCCATACGTATCACATGACCAGTCTCAGACCCTGGACCTGCGTGGGCCGGAGTAAACAGAAGTCAACAGAGTTCAAAGAGTTGTAAAGTGGTAAAAAACCACTGGCGAGCTGAGATGCTTCTCACCCTATAGATGCTGCTCAGTTTGAATCTCTTGACCTTAAAGGACAATGCTGAAATGTGAAGTTGCACATGCTGTTGCCGCTGCTGGAAGCGAACCTTGGTGCTGCAACAGCAGCCGTGATGAAAGAAAGGAAGAAGCTCTTTGTAAACCTTGTTGTTGTCCGTGTGTCTCTGCTCTTTGTGTTGTCGGCCTTCAGCTCCTCACACTGAAAACTCAATCAGCATCAACACCAGCGTGGGCCCAGTTGACCTATGGCTAAGCCACGCCCCCAAACACCATGAGCCAATCACAGTGGGCATAGCTGGTCCAGACACTGGGACGTTCTCTGCTTCCACGTCCACTGAAATGCATTGCAGTCAGTTTTCATTCGTTTTTATATGTTTTTTCTTGACATTTTAAGTTTAAAATGGTCAAACGGTGTGAATGAGGTACATGCAGCTCTGACACTAGGTGTCCTGAGAGGCTCGGCAACGGGGTGGATTTTTAAAAACTTTTCCTAAACCACATCTCAACCGAGAGAAGTGTCTGCTCTGGATAAAGTTCTGCAGCCACCAACTAGGCTAAACCTGGATAAACAAGGATACATCTACGTCTACATCTGCTCTAAGTCAAGTCAACAACATATTGTGAGAGATGTTTGGATGTTAGCCAGCATCACAACTACGCATGAAGCCCACTAGCTTAATGCTAACATATAATGTAAAACTCCATAGACAGGCTAACAGAAGTTAGCCCGTCGCGGCAACCGACAGCCAGAGCAGTAAAGTTAAGTTAAGTTTTGGTGATATTTAATCTTTCTGTCTCCAAAAACCATCAGTTGCCTCCTGTGAAATGTCTCCACGGTGACAGCTGCCATGGCGCCCGTCACCGAATGTTGACTGTTTGTCTGAGTGCGTGGAGGGGGCGGGGCTTAGCCAGAGGTCAGTTCAAGTTCAAGTTCAAGTATGATGATGGAGTTGTATCTAAACATTTGGGCAAGGGCTACATATATAAAACTCAATATAGATGTAAATACGCTCTTATAGTGAAGCCTTCTTCTCCTTGATGTTGAATGTAGTTTGTAGCTGAAAGAACAAAAAGAAATCAAGTCCAAATACTGGGTTTCAACTGCAGTCCAGATTTTACGCAGAGGGAATTCCCGTCCTCTGACTTTAAATGTTATACAAGCAATATAAATAATATGCTTCATGGTTTTTGGTCACTTTGGGATATTTAGATTTGTTAGCTATTGCTATTTTAGTGTTTGTTATTTTGAATAGTTTCCCATGGATTCAGAATAAGAGGTAAGTCATCATATGTCTGAATCCCTAAAGAGTTTCATTCAGGATATCAGGGAATACTGTGTTATTGATCACCCTCATGCTCTCCAGGATCAGCACAGACAATAAATTACTGCTAAATAGCTACAGAACATAATTTAGAGGACAACTCCTCAGTGGTTCCCAACCTTTTACGGCTCCTGACCTCATTCTGACATCACAAACTCCTGGTGACCCGTCAATCACGACGCGCCAGTGCAGAGATTTTTATATGCTGCATTTTATTTGAACTTGACTTATATTAGAGAAAGTGAAAGTATAGAATACAGTTGTTTAAGATTGTGTGTGGTGAAAATTACTGAGTTGATTACTGACATTAAGACAAACATGTTGAGGAGACAAAACCAGTTGAGTTTGATTCTGTTGCAGTTTGTTCAACCTTGTTTCATAAACTGACTGGAGTGTTTATATTGTCTCAAGATCTACATTTTTGTCTCTTATCTTTAACTCAACCCAGTCAAGGTTCATCCTGTAGCTTTATTAGCAGTTTGCACATGGACAAAACTCCTCAGAATCCATTTCTATTTTTACACCATTGTTCAGGCAGTTTTCAGGAATCACAAGTTCACACTGCACCCACCACTACCTTTCTTCTTCTGGGGGGGGGGCTCCAGTGCCTTTGGATAATTGTTAGCACAGGAAGCAGAAACGCAGCCTCACCTCATGAAACTGTGACACGAGACAGAAGCTCCACTGACTGAGGTGTGAACGGTGCAGGAGCAGGACTCCAGCTTCTGGTCAAACCCTCGGACCGTGGTGAAACAGCAGAAATAAAGAGTCTCCTCTGCTGGAATGTTTCACTTTGGCTTTCGTTGATAACTTTCATTCTTTCTAATAACAGTAATCCCCCCCCCCCCCTGATTCCTAAGTAATACGTCTTTAAGGGGAAAACAGGACTCATGGAGGTCTGCCAACACCCCGCTGAAGAAAAATAACTTATAAAGTATAATTTCCCCTGGAGCTGGAGGACGTATGAAGCCGATCTGACTGGACTGGAGTTCCTGGTTGTTAGATTGTTAGAGAGAATGCAGGTGGTGGAGTTGTTAATGTGTTGACATGATTACAATTACAATCAACCAGATATTCCCTCCCTAAACAACGCTGTTGTACGCTTTCTACCACGATCGCGTGTAAAGTGACTGAGCTACACTGAGGTTTTTATAATAAGGAGAAAAGAGTGGACCGACAGGCCGCCATGTGTCAGCGCGGTTTCCACTGACGACTCACAACGAGCTGCTGTTGTTGAACTCTTGCCCACTGTGCACTTTAATGTTAGTGAAACAAGGTTAATGTCACAGAGTGTGAAAGCTGTGATTGGCCATTATTGTCTCCCGTGGCGGCGCAGCTACTCCAGGTTTGGAGTGACGGCGCAGAAGGAGGTCGTTTCTGCAGAGTGTGGTGTGATGTCATCACAGACTAAGAAAACATTTCAGTGGAATTTAAACAACACACGCAGAAAAGATTATGAATTCACAATGTTGGGTGTCTCGTAACTTAGAAGATAATCGGGGGGGGGAACACATCCAGCACCCAGTGTCAGCCAACAACTGGAATCTACTGGGCTCTACCTGGAACCCTTTTGTAGGGTTCTACCTAGAACCATCTGTGAAAGGTTACACCTAGAACCCCCCATTAGAGGTTCTACAAAAATCCCTTTTATTGCGTATTGGTTCCACCCAGAACCCTTACTGGGGGTTTCATCCAGATCCATCCAGTTCCACCAAGAACCCTTTTACTGGAACCCTTAGAGTCACCAAGAACCCTCGAAAAACCCTTTCTTCAGAAGCAAATGGTTCCAGGTAGAACCTCAGCCCTTGTAGAAGAACCCTTTTGGTGTAACAGCTCATTCATAAAAGAAACAAACAGACGTATCTGAATGTCGACCTGCCTCTGCAACATTATTAGTTAAAGTGTTTGGGAACATGAACATGAACAGAACTCCTTTACCTTCTGGACGAAGGCGTCTATCGGTGTCTTAATGTCTTTTCCAGTTCTGTGCAGAAGTTGTAGGAACTTCAGATGTTAAGATTCTTATCCATCACATAATATCATTGGGGAGGAATCAAACTCATTCAGCGTGACCGCTCCAAACAGACAGCCACGAACCACGATCATAAAGTACCATCTTCTGCAACAAGAAGGACAAGGAGTCCTGCAGCAGATGTTCTGGACCCCCCAGAGTCCTGATCGCCTGGAACCACATACAGAAGACACTGAGACGGTCCCAATCCACAGGAGAGCTCCCAGACACTCCAACAACCAACCTGCCAAGTACCTTGGAAAACTGTGTGCAAAGAGAATCAGAGAAAATGTGTCTATCATCTGCACCTGATAAATAAAAATGATTCATTCTGGGTTTTTTAAAGCCTGCTTCTTCTCCTCCACATTCCACATGCGACATTGCAAAGCTTATTACACACGGTACTCAGTGGAAACATCAACCAAGCGGAGCAGCGTAAAAGCAAGAAAGACATTTACAGAAATTCAACATGCTAATTCCATAAAAGCCTAGTTTGTGACTTCACCATCAGTAACAACTGCAAAGTTTTAAACTGATGCAGGTAGTTCTCCCGACCAGACCGGGTCCTTTACAGGAGGGGAACCTCTACTAAGAGATCTGTTACACCTCCAACAACTACACGTCAAATTAGTGAAAACACAAAAATGACCAATTCCTCGATTCCTCTCCAGCCGGACCACCCGGAACCAGGTCTACGTCAGAACCCAGCTGTGGTGGTTTTGGGTCCAGACTCTTGGATCGGTCTCGAAAAATCTGATATTTTGACTGCTGTCAGAGGCTGGTTTGCTTACATATTAAGCATCTCCATGGCGACAGAGCAATTGTCTGCAAATGAGGATGGCACAAGAAACACATGGAACCAGGGCCAATCACAACGATGTGAGGCCAGGATCAATCACTTCACTTCATCCAATCAGAGAAAGAGAAGCCCAGTGGTTGGAAAACCGCCTGGTGCAACTTCCTGTTTAGTTTATGTGGAGCAGCCATTACAATGAATCCAAGTGATGCTGTTTGTTCCACAGTCAAAGAGACGTCTATACCATCTGGAGCAGGTGGCCACGACGAGGCAAAAAATGAATAAACTGTTATATTCATCCATCCATTTGTCCACTGTCTATTAAATGAACTGAGAAGAATTATTCTTTAAAAAACAAAAGGAAAAAAGAAGTTAAAGGATTAATAAGCGATGGATCGTAGCAAGGACCAGGATGCACAGCAAACATAAGGAGCAAATGGAATAGCAGATGCATTAGAAGAACAGGGTAAGGTTTTACAAAATGTAAATCATGCAAGTTTTAAATCCTAGTTTGATTTCACTGTTAAAAAAAACAACAGCAAAAAAGTCTATCTTTCCTTGAATTACTGCAACTCACTCCTCCATGCTAGGACTGATCTGTTGCATGTGTGGATTTGTCAATAATGTATTACACAGAATTATTCATGCAGCATTAAAAACATGATTCATTCCTAATGTCAATACTCTTTTAAATTCTGTTTAGTTTGTTAATAAGAACACACATACATCCCACCTTTAGTGTCTCAGACAACAGTTTACCTTCAGCAGACGGCGTCGCCACCAGAAGATGTCAAACCTCCATGTATAGATGTGTGTGTACTATATAATAACACAAAGCTTTACTCGTTCACTGCTTCTGTCTGAAGGTTTTATTAACTCGACTTTCCAACAAACCCAAACATGCACCGGTTGCCTGTTACACATCAAATAGATCGAGAGCAAATAAAGGAGCTGCTTTGAAATACGGCTCAGTCACAATCAACTATTTTCAGCACGAAGGTACGGAGGAGATCAAACATTTCAGGACTTTATTAGCATCCAGAGTATCTCTGCTAACAACCCAAGGATAAATAATTTATAGCTTTTACCCTGCTGCTGCTGTCTCACCCAGAACAAGAACGCACAACAAGTCGGCCGCGCTCGCTCTGCAAGACTCGCAACAGAGAAGCTTTTCACACAAGAGAAAGAAATGGCATTTGTTAGAGCAGGAGGCGGTTTGAAGCCCGGTGAGGGAGGACGGTAGCCTGATGCATCAGCCGCTTATTTCATTACATTTCATAGAGCGTCTGAACACGAGCCATAGGGATTCGTTTGCTTCCGGGAGGCGGTTGCTTACATTTGCTTCAACTAATCGCTGCTGCTTGGTGGTCACGTGTGCTATACACCGGTGAAGCTCATAGGTTAGCTTGAGCGCTTGAGTTCAACGTCATCACCTTCACTTACCCATCTGTTCGCTGATTGGTCCGTCTGCTCTGGCGGACGGAGCAAACCGAGATTGCTAGTTCCCTGACTATGGATGGTTGAGGCAAATTAAATTTGCGGAACCAGACTGCTTGGCTAGGAAACTGTCAGCATTATTTAACATCAGGGCCATTTCAGGAATAGGGGTGTGTATTGGCAAGAATCTGGCGTTATTATCTCGATACAGGGGCAGCGTGATGTTCTGCAGCTCATTGCAACATGTCCAGGAACAACGATATATTGAGTTTCTTTGAAAGAATTTATTTGTAAGAAAATTGTAGCACATAGCACACACATGCTGTTACATGCTTAACATCGGCTCGCTGAAGAAATACAAGCATTGGCAGGAATTTTGCATGAAGAAATGGAAAAAATAAGACTAAGTAGTGCTTATCCCCCCCTTGTGTTTTTGTATTTCTGTATGTTTTATTAAAAAATAAAGTAAAAAAATATCGATACGGAAAATGTTCGAACTACCCTTTAAAAAAAAATCAGGGCCATTTTAAGTGAACACATTTTTTCTTACACCCCTAACCGCTATACTGTTGAGATATCTGCAATTAGTTTCATTTTTTAGCTCTGGTTTGGTCTCCACCAACTACTGAGTCTAATGTTCCATCCACTATGCTCAGGTTTATCAGACTTTTAGGAAGGGGGGGGGCAGAAACATACTTCATTGTGCTGGGGGAAATTTTCCGATGACACCATGTCATTTATTTTTAATATGAAAAATATTGATTGTATTTTTGATTTCTACTGAAACCAGAAGCAAAAAGCAGCCGATGGAAGCAGCAGTGGTCAGGAGGCTCACCATGGGCTCAGGCCAGCAACTGCAGAGGGTTTGCAGTAATTAGCCTGGTTCCTGTCCTGCATGGAGGGCTTTAAACACAGAGATAGAACTTCTACAGTGGAGAGTTTTAATACAAATGAGGGATTAAAGAGGCTGAGAGACAATGGAGGTGAAAAACCAGAGCTAATCTAATTAAGATCTCAATCATTCAGTTTGTCCTGAGCAGCAGAAACTAATGGCAAATCATTTCTTTCATCATAACAACTGGTTTAATTGCTCCAAGATGGAGCAGTGACATCTGGCATGTCCCCTGCAGACTGCTGAGCGTCTAAGTGTGCGTATATGAAACACACATACACATACACACTCACACACGGAGCGGGAGAGTATCTGGTACAACAACATGAAGGGATGGGGAGGGTGGGAGTTCACCGATGAGTGTGCTTTCACTGAGCCCTGACTGCGTTTATGAGCGTGAAACTGCAAACCGAGTGCAATGGAGCAGCAGCCTGTTTTATCCATCCACACTTCACCCACATGGTCAAGTGGAGAGCGGCTGAATGAAGGGGATCGGGGACTGAGTTCAGACAGAGGATGAGGTCACTGGGCTCTTGGGGGGGGGGGGAGGAGATGCGGTTTAGGTGGACACACAAACACGCGGCGTGTGATCATCGATAGTCAAGTCTGTGAAAGCCTCGCGAAGCGCAGAAAGAAAAAAAGAAGAAAAACCACGGCGGTGGCCTGAGGTGCCGTGCCAAAACAAAGACAAACTGGGAGGGAACACGCACTTCTCTCTCCCTCAGCCTCAGTTTCTCTTTCTCGTTATGAGTCTGTCTAACCACTTCCTCATGCTGCTGGCAGAGAGGTCAGGGTTCAGGCAGGTCCTCTGACAGCCAGAACAGGCTGCAATAACAAGAGCCCTGGAAACCAGAAACTCTCTTTTCACTTACTCGGCTGCTACTACCTTTTTTTTTTCCTCCTCTTTACACACACAGCCCCTCTCCTTTCCTTCCTGCAGCCAGAAATCTGAATGTTGAGTGAATGTAGCTCAGCTGTGGCCTTGTTGTTTACAGCGTCGGTGCACGGCAGGATCATCCTCACGCTCTGTCTCATCGCTGCTTTGCTTTGACTGAAGAAAGGTCAAAAACAGTTGTTCTCTGGAAGTGTTTTGAAATGCACTAACCAGTCACAGATTTGGAAACTGCATTCATGCAAGAAGGACATGATGTGCAACAATGAGGAAACGCATGAAAAAACATCCTGAATAAATAATGCTTTGTCAGGTTTCAGCAGCCACGGCCGTGCCCACGGATGATGATGATGATGGTGGCTCCCTGATCGCTGCACAGCCCCACATCAAAACACCGTCTCCTCTGAGTGGCAGGGGCTGCTGGCCTGAAGAGGAGCTCTGCCTCACAACCTGCACTCAACACATGGGGCTATGCTGTCCTCTGCTGGCCGCACCTGGTGCTGCAGCTTCAACAACATCCACTGGAAGATGTTGTAGCCACACATACACCCATCAGGCCTGACATCATGAGAAAGCTGCCACAAATGATCATTTTGATAGTTGACGAATCGACAAACAAAAATGTAGCCTATTAAGGTTTTTGGAATTCTTTGTTAACATTAAAGTTGCATAAATTCCAGGGTTTTGACATCACATGTGTACATCAAGGTGCTGTGGTGGAACCAGCATGAAAACTGGAATGAGTCGACTCCATCGGTCGACCGACAAGAAACCACTTTAAATTTCAAGATGGCTGCAGCTTTTCAAGAATCCGTGGCTGCAGGAAGCACTGGTTTTCCATGGTAGCCTAGCAACCTAGCTCATTAAAGCTACAGTTGGTGCTGACGAAAGTGAAAGTAAACACAGGTCCCTTTATGAACCTCTGGAGTCGACTCACTACAGTTTTCATGCATTTATATAGGCTATACATATGCTGTCAAATCGATGGAATTTATGCAAATCTATGCAAATTTGCTCATGTTAAAAAAGAATTTCAAAAAACTTGTAATACATTTTTTGTTTGTCTTAATGTCAGTAATCAACTCAGTGATTTTCATGGAGATATCTAAAGGTTTAAATTTTTACCCTATTCACGTGAGAACAATAATGACTCGGTGTATGAATGGACTAGATTTGAGTCTTTTTCTTCTTCAGGGCTTTTTTCCCTCAGTCAGGACATGTTGAGGAGACAAAACCAGTTGAGTTTGATTCTGTTGCAGTTTGTTCAACCTTTTTTCATAACATGACTGGACTAATATCATGACAAATGCTCCCACATGACTAATATTTCTTAGAATCACATCACCAGCAGCAGCAGCAGCAGCAGCAGCAGCAGCAGCATTAACAGCAGCAGCAACAAATTAACAGCATTAACAGCAACAGCAGCAGCATTAACAGACTGCAGCAGCATTAACAGCAGCAGCAGCATTAACAGCAGCAGCAGCAGCATTAACAGCAGCAGCAGCATTAACAGCAGCAGCAGCATTAACAGCAGCAGCAGCATTAACAGCAGCAGCAGCAGCATTAACAGCAGCAGCAGCAGCAGCAGCAGCAGCAGCAGCAGCAGCAGCAGCAGCATTAACAGCAGCAGCAGCAGCAGCAGCAGCAGCAGCAGCAGCAGCAGCAGCAGCAGCAGCATTAACAGCAGCAGCAGCAGCAGCAGCAGCAGCAGCAGCATTGTGTCGTATCTGCAGGAGCTATGAGGTCTCACTCAGAGGGAATTTGCTGGAACATCAGACTGTTCATCTCACACAAGTGTTTCATCTTGAAGTCGTCTCCAGTTCCTTTGTGAGCTTGTCAAACATCAGCTGGCTATAGGCTCCAGTCACACAGAACAACACTGTCATCTCTTTAACAAACACCTCACTTATAAGATAAGTATAAATAACCATAAATATCACAATCATCTGTTGCTAATACGTCGGATCCTGTTGTTTTGGATCTTGACCCACTTTGGGGACTGAAGTCTGAACGTCTCATCGTCTCATCCTCTGCAGCTTTAATCAGACTTTCTGTCTGTCTTTTTTCACAGTTCCCACAACTTCTTGAATGTAACTCAAAATCACTGGAGAATTTATAAAATATGGATAGTTTTTCACTTTAATCCATCATCCAGATTTTTTCTTTTTTTTTAAAAGGTTGATTATCCCTTTTTTCAACTCATTTCCTAAATATCTAAATATATCTGCTTGGCTAATTTCTAAATTAGTCTGACTTTGATTTAACACGTATGTCTTCTCTTTGAGTACACATGCAGTTCAGTGGTTTAAAATTGCTTCCCGATTTAATCCCCGATAGTTTAACATGCCCAGTTTAAAACTCCAGAACTATGACAACATCTTCCTCAACTTGGCATCAAATACCATCCTCTACTGCAACGTATTTAATAAAAAAATACTGCTTAAATTACCATAACACAACAGATTTAGGGAGGAATCTAAGTAATGACTAGTGTGTGTGAGTGATTTCATCCCCATTTGAAAGAGTGGAATGTAGTAGTAGAGCAGCGACAGGCGCATTAAACGGCTCTGACAGCAACAAGAACAACAACAAAAAGCAGATGCACGGTGGAGGAGACTGGATGCTGCGAGTTGTTTGCATTGCTGAAGTGCCAGATGTTTACATTTGATCTTCCAGTGAAAACAGCGGTTCACAACCCCACGGGGAGCATGTTGGTATTAATAGGTTCAAATAGTGTGTGTGATGTACAGGAGTAAGGAGGTCAGTGACGCGGCTGCAGCGCCGCTCCGGTGGGTCAGCAGGACCCCCAGGTGTATTTGCACTTCTCTGGTCCATCGAAGGGCTTTGACCTTGTGGGTTGGCTGCAGTGTTTGTTGTGCGGATGACTTATAAATATTTCCCTTTGGTCTCCCCGAGGGCGAGGTGTGTTGCCTGCAGGGGAAAGCTCTCTCTGAAGTCAGGATGCCTGCATTACACACACACCTCACACACACCATCCACTATGAGCCTCCCTCTCACACACCCATACACACATACACACACCTCGCTGCAGCTCGTCAAAGCCAAATAAGCCCCCATCAGGTTAAAGGGATAGTTCACCCAAAATTGAAATTGCACTCATTACCTCACGCGCAGTGCATGTCCATGTAACGGTTGCAAATGGACACCAACTGTCTTTGTAACAAAAAGACACCAAAAAACATCCAAACACCTCCATGCTGCTCGTCCAACTAAGAGGAGCTTCTGCTACAAACAAGCTTGAAGTAGGCTATAGACTTATACTTGTTACGAGACAGTTGGTGTCCATTGCACTGCTACGCCGAGACCCTGTAACTCAGAGAAGCCACGAGGACTCACGAGGAAACTTCTCCCAGCCCTTAGTCCACATGAGGGGGAGGAGAGTTGAATTTTGAATTTTGGGTGAACCATCCCTTTAAAGGGACTCCCCACAAGAGGCCCTGGAATATGCTGGAAACCTCAAATCACACTGATTTTGCATCAAAGACACAAGGAGGCAGTCGTCATCACCCGACCAGACTGAGATCACAGAAATGCTAATGTTCTGCAAATGTCTTCGATACCCGGCGATAAAAAACAGACACCTCACACAGTTGAAGACAACACTCTATTTAAACCTTCAAAGTGTCCCCGATGAGGAAAAAAATGGCAGCAATTAAATAAGCGTAGCGCTGAGCGAGGGTGAAGTGACGAGGCATGTCTTCTCTGTCTGAACATCAAAAGGTGAGAGCCGGTGATTAACAGAGGAAACATCACCCAGTCCAATTAGGATGTCAGCTCTTCTTCTTTTTTTGTAGGTTTTTGTTCTTCAGGTGGTTTTAAAAGAAATGTAGAAAAGTTAATGTTGGATTGATGGAATTTCTAATGAAGCCAAAAGGAGTCCATTCTCCTGGAACATATTAACTGGGCGCTAATGGCAAATGAAGCTTTTCCCCCACTTATTATATGTAGGCCTAATTATGTAAAATACACAGAGTTAACAAGTCGATTTTGTGTATTATCAACTAAATGTGCTTTATGCAACATAAGTGAATACTAATGAGGCAAAATTAATTCTTACAAAGGTGGATAAACGCAGCCAAACCACCTGATGATGACAAAGTTGTTGATAATAACGGCCTGTGATTGCTGTACAAAGCCTTGGTAAATAACTTTATTAATATTTATGAATCCATTAGTTATGAGGAATGTAGTAAGAGCACTTAAAGCATTTGATCCTGAGTTATTTTTTAAATATTTTTACATCGATTGGTGCATAAGATCATTATGAGGTTTGTATTCAAAGTAAATATAACGTGTCAAACAACAGCGGTACGAAGCAAAAAGTTAAATATTATCCACAAAAATTCAAGCTTGGCTATAGATCATTTATCATTTTTTAATCTTTTCAGCAAAGTTTGTGGAAAATTTTAACTTGCTAAGTTCTTGATTCAGAGACTGTCTGTCTAAAGATTACCATGTGCAAAGAGAAGTAAAGAATGAATACAGATGTCTTCGCTTTACAGCCTGTTTACATCGTTTGAACTGCTGCCCAAAGAAAAGAGTTCCCTTTTATGTGTCTAATTAGATGCTGTGTAACAACATAGCCTTGTATAACTCTCTCAGCTCTTAAACCACCAACCGCTCCGTCCAATGAAGTGGAGTTGAAGTCAGACTGAGTTAATATGTACAATCCAACAAGACAATAACTCAGCAACTGAAACCACAGCTGACACCAGGGAGGTTTTCAACGTTTGACCTTTTGACCTCCCTGCTACTGAAATCCCAGCTCTGTTGAGGAAATGAACCAAACCCCCCCGGAACCGCTACATCACCATCAACCCAAAGCAATTAATTCATGTTGGGCATGAGGCAGTAAATTAGGCAAAGCCTTGGAACAATTTGGGTTAGTCTCAGTCTGAGCTCCACTAAATGAAAATCAATCAGGGGCCGTTGCACCAAAGACATGATGATGTGAAAGCTGCAGTCAGAGAAATGAACCTTCTGGAAGTCTGAACTTCTCCTCAGCTTCACAGATTTACTACGATCTCCACACCGGCACCTGAACACAACTAAAAGATCTACTTCTCCACGTAAACATTAGAAGGGTTTCTCTGCTGCTAAACAGAGAAATGGAGGGTGTGGTGATTCTCACTTGACAAAAGCTTCAGCCAACACTGTGTTTACAATACGCAAGGTTATAAAACATGTTATGAGCAGCGCTGCTCCTTCATGCCAAGTTGGAGGCCGATCAGAAACTGAGGAGTTGGGCAGGGTTAGCATGCTATGCTAACTTCAGAGGATGAGAAGACAATAAAGAGACAAGAGTTAATACAGATGTGATGTTGTTTTCCTCCAATGGAGACAACTCCTGGCGAGAAAAGCAGGATCGATACCTCCATAGCTTTTAATGCTAACGCTGGTTATGCAGCAAAACCAAATTTAACCAATAAGCTCCATCTACGTCAGTTTGACATGCTAACGTATGCATTCCTTATATCAACACCACAGAAGAACAATCACACAGCCACCACTGCACTAAATATGATATAGTCATATTAAACAGCAGCGTGTAAAAGCATGTTGATATGACCCAAACACAAATAAACAACCAACATCAGCCTTCATGAAGCAGCAGCTCTGTGGACCCAGTCGCCGCCATGACACTCCGTCACCGCCATGACACTCCGTCCCACCGTGGCTGAATGACATTGGCCGTGATGACTTTATTTATTATCACCACATCATTTTAATGAGAACAATACAGACGAGGTTTTAGCTTATGTCACATTTTCTCATCACTATATCACCGTTGTGACTTTCTCTGATGTTTATCAAGTCTATAAAAGGAATTGTTGAACAAACATTTTAGATTAGCTGGGCTAACCATTAGCCGTTAGCAGTGTCAATAAACAATAACTCAATAAACGGCCCATGAAAATAATATCCAGTGGATATAGTTATAGTTATTATAATTTTTCCAGTGGATATCCTAGTTCCAACATGACTGAGCTACTGTAGTAGTTTCATGTCGTGTCCGACAACGGGAGGGTTTTAACAGCTGACGTCCTGATGCTAGCTTAGCTGCTGTTAGCTGTCAGCAGCAGCTAAGCTAACAACTACGATAAACGTGCACACGGAGATAGTAATGTTTGTTCAATAATTCGTGTTATAGACTTAACAAACATCTGGTGCCTGCACCGGCAGCTAACGCCACCAGTTAGAAACAACCGCTAACACAGCAGCTACACAGCAGCACGGCAGAGAGAGAAGACAACAACAACAACAACAACAACAACAACAACAACAACAACAACAACCAGCAAAGTCGAGCAAACACAGACACCGCTTAGCCAAAACATGGTTGTACATTTCCTCTTACCTTTGCTGTTTTGCCGTGAAAAGCTTGTTTTATGGGTAAATCCCATCCAGAGGTAAATCCACAATATTTGCAGTTGAACTTTGACCGGTGTCGCATCTAAATCGGTCCGATCGCGGCCGACGGACTGGAACCTTTACGGCACACCAGCCTGCGCGTGGCCTCTGCTGATTCTGATTGGCTGCTAGTACTGTCAATCAACGTGGGTCTAGCTTCATTCGCTCGAATCAACCCATAGATATATACACGTAGATGCCGCATTCGGGCTTGTTTGGAGTGCCTCACGGCCGCCATCTTGTGCAGGGGTTCCATCTGACAAGCAGTCGCTCAGACCGGGTTTGACAGCTGTGAATCTGGCAAAATGCCAAACTTTTGTGCCGCGTACGGATGTTCCCATGAAATAAACGCCAAAACGAAGAGACGTGGAATAACTTTTCTCAAGTAATAACCCAGATAGCAAAAACCTTTTGGCATCATTTTGGCCCAAATCTGGCTGGTCATTTTGGCAAGATTATGGCCAGGCTTCCGGGCCCTAAATGGCCCAAAACAGGCAAGCCAAA
Source organism: Decapterus maruadsi (assembly GCA_030347415.2). Taxonomy (NCBI): domain Eukaryota; kingdom Metazoa; phylum Chordata; class Actinopteri; order Carangiformes; family Carangidae; genus Decapterus; species Decapterus maruadsi. The sequence continues at coordinate 36,365,439 of CM064900.1, forward strand.
GAAAAACCAAAAGGAGGCCAAAACTCACCCAAAACTAATTGTGGCCTTCCAAAATACAGCCATAATTGCCCCAAAACGTAGCCAAAAGGAGGCCAAAACTCACCCAAAACTAATTGTGGCCTTCCAAAATACAGCCATAATTGCCCCAAAACGTAGCCAAAAGTGACCCAGAGAAAGGCCAAAACTCACCCAAAACTACATTTTGGCAAGATTATGGCCAGGCTTCTGGGCCCTAAATGGCCCAAAATAGGCAAGCCAAAGAAAAACCAAAAGGAGGCCAAAAGTCACCCAAAACTAATTGTGGCCTTCCAAAATAGTAGCCAAAACTGACCCAAAGAGTGGCCAAAACTAATAGCCAAAATATAGCCGTAACTGCCCCAAAACCTCCCCTTTTACATTAACTTTAAATTTACCTTGCTGTGTGTCTATGTGTATTGAAAAAAAAAAACAATAGGAAAATTAATATTATTTCATCATCTTTTTATTTTAAAATTTACTGTTGACTCCAAGTTGGCAGGTTGCAGGTTCCCAGCCCGGTGAAACCATCACTGGTCTCTGCTATGCTTGTATATGTGGTGGTAGTGCAGATGGTTTCTTCCCTTGGCATCTAAAGTGATACAGACAAAGAGAAAACAAACTTAACTTATTACTTCTACTGTAGCCTGCTAGAATGCTTTATTAAAGGCTTTATTACAGTTAAAAACTCACCCAGTTGTAACTTTTCCATTCATCCCCCGTCAGGTGTCCTTCTCGGTCTGGTCCTTTGGCTTTAAAATGCCCAATACCGTAACCTTCAAAGTGGCAGGCCCAGAAGGTCCAAGAGAGATGACCTGAAAATATTGAGAGAATTACCTACATTGATTCTGAAATCAACTAGCCTACCATTACATTACCCTACTCTAATAAAATCAAAGGCAGCTCACCAAATCCTTTCAAATTTCAGGAAGAGGCTGGGTCTTCTTCCAGGGCCATCATTTGCTCAGTGTTCTGCAGAGGGAAATATGATATGTAAAATATTATAAGTATGCATATTACGCTTAGATAACGGAAAAGCAACGAAGCAATTAAGGCTAAATCACAGATAATTAGATTTCCCCCTAGAAGCAGTTTCTTGCTACACTCTTTGGCTTAAGTTTAGAGTTTTCTTTGTGTTTTCCTGCCTGGCAGCTCACTAGATTATTACTAAAAAGCACAGCAACATGAGCGATGCTTTTTTGGTGGATAGCCTATACTCAAATGGTAGGCTACACGCTGCTTTCAGTGGACTGTAGGCTAAGGAATGACTGATTGTTGCTAGCTAAGTTAGCTGTGCAAAGGTTGGTCAGCTAGCAACTATACTAATTACATTAAACTATCTCATATACTGACTGACAGTATCTATTAAATTATCTGTGCATGATATCATTGATGTAGTTAAATTGAATGAGCTGGATGTGCCTGTTTGCTACTAGTTAGCTCATAGCTCACAGCAGTTTGTTCTCATCGAAATAGGAAACATTAACGTAACTGTGCAGAAAACGTAAATCTTATCGAGTATTTAAACAAGGCAATGATAGAAAATCAGATTTTCACTAAATTAAAACGTATAAAATGTACATACCTCCGTGTTGATCAGCTTGAGAAAATGAAGTAGGAGGACTGTCGTCAGTTGAAACCGGTTGAAACTGTGTAGAAATTCCCGCTATTTGCTTGGTCTTTTGACTATCCTTTGGCTATACAAACACATGCCAAAACAAACCATTGGACATTGCCGCCCTTTGCCCAATCTTCTGGCTTGCCATAAACATGCCATACCACCCCTCTATTTGATCCCGCCTTTTGTCTCATCTTTTGGCTTGCCATAAACATGCCATACCACCCCTCTATTTGATACCGCCTTTTGTCTCATCTTTTGGCTTGCCATAAATGTGCCATACCACCCTTCTATAGTTATCCCGCTCTTTGCCCAATGTCTTGGTTATCCAGAAATATGCCATAACTCAGCCATATATTGCTGGCACCAATCTTGCCTATTAAGGCTAACCAAAAGCATACCACATTTGAGCCAAAGGGCTTTCGCCAAGCCAAAAGAAAGCCAAAAATGCCAAAAGGATGCCAGAATGCAGCCAAAACATTTGCTATCTGGGAAGTTATTTTATATTTGTTATGAACTTGTTGAATTTGATGTAGATAAGATATCTGATATAAATGAAACTAAGGTAACGTATCATAGGGTGAGATAGGTGTTACGTTTAGTGCATACCGGTAGTTAGTTAATTGTTATTTTGTTGCATGTATGTGTAGGCTATCGGCTTATCAGCTGTTATCCCCGGCTGTGGTAGTAGCGAGTGTGTGGTTGCTATGGTGATGAGGCCGGCGAGTGAGTGTAAACCACTGTAGACGCTACCTATATAAAGGCTAGACCTCTGCCTCTGTACTACAGTAAGTAAAAGTTACACACCTCCTTCTCAAGAAGAACTGACATCTCTGCATTGTTGGTGAATGAGCAAGTGCGGTATTTACAATAATTTAAGGACTTTTCTAGATCACCCACGTTATATTATCATTGCATTCTAACATTGAGGTCCCTGCACAAGATGGCGGCGGCGGCGGCAGTCCGTTCCAATGGGCAGCAGCGTCAGATGCGGCATCTACGTGTATATATCTATGGAATCAACCAATCCGAAATATTGCGAAAAATATCCGCTTCCCCCTTCTATTTTTTTTTTAAGTAAATAAAAAAAATATATAGCCCCTCTATTTTTTTTTTTCAAAAAAAAATATAATTTTGAAAAAAAAAAAATAGCCCCTCTATTTTTTATTTATTTATTTTTTTTTTAAAAATAGAGTGGCAGCCAAATCCACCCACCAGTAACACAGAGACTGAAATTTACACATCTCATTTTTTCCCTTTACTATGACACCAAAAGTATTTAAATAGACCTTGTGGTTGCAGAGATATAGGCTACTCATTTTATTATGGATATGCAATTTTCCAGAAAAGGCCTTAAAAAATAGTCTTGGTTTTTGAAAGGTTAACTCACTGCAAGAGGGCAAGTACATCGCACTGTGTGTCATTACAAAGTACACACACTACGCCTTATTGGCGAGTGCTGGTTGGACACATGGATTTATTTTCCTTCTTTGCTAGATTTAAAGGTTGACTATGTAGGATTACCAGAACAATAACAGAACGTTAGACCGTTGCTAGGTAAAACGGGCCGTTGCTAGGGACTCCGTTCTGATCAGAGGACAGCAGAGGAGGAGAACGATGCAGGATTTACCTTATGTTTATTATTTTTTTTACCGTCTTTAACAGCATAATAAATGAGTTATAGCTTGTTACAGGGAGAGTGGAGGCTCTCTGCCTTCCACACCGCTGCTGGAAACCAAACCTGCGCTCAGAGCCTCCGCTGTCACTGCTCTCGTCAAGTTGAAAAAAAAAAAAAAGCTCCGAGGCACCGGGAGTCGGCGACAGTAAACGTGTTTATGACAGATTATTCTACACAAATACACCCATCCTAACATGTATATGATAATCCATTGATCCACCGATTGATTATTGAAAAGGTTTCGTTGAAAACAGACGCATACGACCGGGAGGAGGCAGGAAAACAGCTGATTAGTGATCCATGTGTCGGCTACGAGCAGGTAGGAATGTAAACAGAACGTTGACAAAAAGTCATTGTCGAGCCCGTCAAAAAATGTTAAAAATATAATTTCAGACTAAAAAAATTTTTTTTATGGAGAAGCAATACTTTCATTCTGTTCACCTCAAAACGCTCAGTAGATGTATTATTTTTTTTTAAATATTGGTTTTAATAAATATTCTACATATTCAACCTTTAAATAAGAAGATAACCACTTGATAAGGAGGTGATTAGCTGGGCGCACACAGACTGTGGACACTGGTGGCAACAGTTAGCACTGTCCATATAAAAAAAAAATACACTGACTAACAACTTAAACGCTAATTAACATGTTGCCACAGCTCATTTGTTCAATTCATTCACAGATGTGGTTTCACAGTGACTTACCGTATGTTTCCAAATAATTATAAAGATGAGGCCTGGGTGTCCAAATGGTTATGCACTGAAATACTGCTATGATTTTCTTTTCTTTATTTTAATAGAGTGGTGTGACAACAGGAAGTCATTTCACAACCTGTATCTAAAATCAGTGTGATTTTATTCTGCTGACATGTAGGACGTCGCCTTTGTACCCGTGAGGTCGCCTCCTCCTTGCGTCAGCGGTCTGTTTCGGCTGAACTGGCAACCCAACCAGCATGCCTTCCCCAAGATACCACAACTGAAAACTGAGCGTCTCCCAAACGCCAACATCCAATCAGCATCCGTCCACCAGAGTCACAGCTTCTCATCCAGCCCTCATCATGGAATCAAACACAGCCTTTTCCGACCGCGCTAACAAGCTGGAGCTAACACCCCCAGGCCTAACCCCATGTCTTAAAGATGACTGAAGCAACCAGAGGTGGCCCCTGCCATGTTTCCAAGCACCAAGCAACCCCAAAAGCCTTATCCTATTAAACCACATACGCGGCCTCATATGTTACGCCACGAACAGACATGCAAAACTGGGGCGATTTTCCGTTAGAGAGCAAGAGATTATTGTAAAAGAAGTGGTGGGAAGGATGACAGTCAGGAGGCAGAGAGAGGGAGAGATGTGGCGGTTTGGGCCCATCTGGTTCTCGCTAAGTCAATGAAGGGAGGAAGAAAAGCTGAGCAGATACACTGAGCATTAGCGGTTAACCAACTACTAATGAGGGAAAAAGAAAAACATTGAACTCAGATGAAACCGTTTAGCATACAGTGGTGTACGATGTCCTGACTGGGTTTCAGGGAACGATGGCCAAGCCTTACGTAAGCCATATGTGTAATAACCAGAGAGATAAAAAAAGAAGTGCTTTAACCCGTCCCTCAGAGTCCGGGAATGTCTTTCAATGCATGTTTCCCATACATGCACTTCCAATGTCCGGTGCGCTCCTCTCTGGTGTAGTCTTGGCATGTAAAGCTTGACCTTCTGCCAGGATCTCAGGCTGGAGGGGGTTTTTTTGTTCCTCTGATCGCCTCTCACCATCCCCCCCCCCCCTCAAAGCCCTGGAATAAATCCTGGGAAATGAGAGGGCCTCCTGCCCCCTCGCTGCTACTCATTCCCAGGTGTGCAAATCCCCAGGTCAACCCAGGATCAGACAGTTACACTGCCAGAGTGTTAGAAAGAAGAATAATAAATGACAGCGGATAAAGCGTACGGGGGGATGTGAGGTAAGGAGCAGGAGAAAGGTGAGAAGTGGAGAAAGATAAAGAAACAGGATGAAATAAAAGACGGAGAGATGGAGAACAGGCAGGGAGACTAGAGAGTTGGTTTTGGGAATGTGAGCCATGCTGAAACCATTCAACTCAAATCAGCACCATGTGTCCTCCAGAGCCTTATTATCCCATAAATGAACTTTATTGAGGCAACAAAGTGCTTTGGAGCTCTGCAAAAACATTAAAGGGGCCTTGCCTGTCTCGGCCTGGAGCCAAGAGTAGTCCGCTTCCTCAAGGGACTAATGAAAAAAAGAGGGGGCCCCTTGGCCTCGTGTTCGCTGCCCTCCGCGTAGCCTCATGGCCGGCTGGCCAGCCAGCGCCGCTGCCTGAGTAATGGCCTATTAGTGACAGAGAAAGAGTTAGCAATTACACCAGGGAGACAAATATGGCACAGACCTCTTGACTGACCCGACCTCTGGAATTAACCAGGAAGGAAGGATGAGAGACAAAAGGTAAAACAGCAGGAAGGAAGAAGTGGTGGGGGGGTGGGGGGGAGGGGGGTGGGGGGTAAAAAAAAAGATACTCCAACCAGGGTGGAGGACCAGGCCTGAAATGCCCCCAATCCCTCCTGATTTGGTCAATTTCATCACTGACCTCCAGGATCAACAGGTAAATGTCTGGTTTCTGTTGTGCATCTACAAACACTCTAAACCAGCGAGGGGGGGGGGGGGGGTCTGCAAACTGGAGGTGAAGTGTTATGTCCAATGACATGTGGACACGAACCACCAGCTCTGTGATTAGTCGACCTGCCTTGACCTGCTGTTGGTCCTGCATTACAACCAAACCCAGCAGCAGCATTAGCATTAGCATTAGCATTAGCATTAGCATTAGCATTAGCAGCATTAGCAGCATTAGCATTAGCAGCAGCAGCATTAGCAGCATTAGCAGCAGCAGCAGCATTAGCATTAGCATTAACAGCAGCAACTTGTCTCCAGCAGCATTAGAATAACTGACTGTCTCCACAACTCTGAATAACTGACAAACTCCACTAGACGTGTCTGTTGTTGTGACACGTAACGACAGCGGCCTCTGCAGCCAGCTCTGTACATGTCAGGCTCTGTACATGTTGAGCAGTAGCAGCATTAGCATTAGCAGTAGCAGTAGCAGCAGCATTAGCAGCATTAACAACAACTGCAGCATTAGCATTAGCATTGTACAGTTGAGCATTAGCATTAGCAGTAGCAGTAGCAGCAGCATTAACAGCAGCAGCAGTAGCATTAGCATTAGCAGCAGCAGCAGCAGCTGACAAACTCTCCTAGACGTGTCTGTTGTTGTGCCACGTAGCGACAGCGGCCTCTGCAGCCAGGCTCTGTACATGTTGAGCAGTAGCAGCATTAGCATTAGCAGTAGCAGCATTAGCATTAGCAGTAGCAGCATTAACAACAACTGTTGTGACGCGTAACAACAGCGGCCTCTGCAGCCAGGCTCTGTACATGTTGAGCAGTAGCAGCATTAGCAGCAGCATTAGCATTAGCATTAACAACAACTGTTGTGACACGTAACGACAGCGGCCTCTGCAGCCAGGCTCTGTACATGTCAGGCTCTGTACATGTTGAGCAGCAGCAGCATTAGCAGCAGCATTAGCATTAGCAGCAGCATTAGCAGCAGCAGCAGCATTAACAACAACTGTTGTGACGCGTAACGACAGCGGCCTCTGCAGCCAGGCTCTGTACATGTCAGGCTCTGTACATGTTGAGCAGTAGCAGCTCTACTGATTTTAAACATCAAAGTCTGTTAAGTGAATATAACCACATGTGTGTGGAAACAAGTGGCCGTCTGGAAGTCTTTTGTGGCTCCTGAGGGACCTGCACAAAATCTGACAAAGGCCTCCGTCTGTGTGATGTGACTTGAATCATCATCAGCCGGGTCTGAAGACTATACAAGATGAAATAAAGTCAACTACACAGATACAGTAGATATAGTCGCCCTGTTCAGTGTCTGTGCTGGAGGCCTGTGGTGCTCCAGGTTGTTTTAGCTGCTACTAGCACGACACAGCCCGTCTCTGCAGAGTCAGGTGGAAATAAGAGAGAAAAGAAGGAAGGATTTTAACTTATGACCTCATGTTCTTTGTAAATTACATGTAAATACATTTTTTAAAAAGTATTTAAAGGGGTAGTTCACCCAAAATTTCAATTTCACTCATCATCTCCTCCTCCTCATGTGGACTAAGAGCTGTGAGAGTTTTCAGAGTCCTCCGTTCCTTCTCTGAGTTACGGGGGGTCCACGCAGCAGGATTTGTCCATATAATGGTTGTGAATGGACACCACACCAACAAACATCCAGATCCCTCCATACTGCTGGTCTGTAATGTCCCTCTGATGTTGAAGCCCCCACAGGAGAAACTGTTCCAAAGTCAGAGAAGGAACGGAGGACTCTGAAAACTCTCCCAGCTCTTAGTCCACATGAGGGGGAGGAGATGATGAGAGAAATTATTTTGGGTGAACTATCCCTTTAAAAAAAAACTCTTTTTTTTAAAAACTCAAATATGTCCATTGTGAATAAGATCCCCCCCTAGAGGAACAATAGGGATACCAACAGGAGTGATGAAAGTGAGGGCAGATGGGAGAAAACAACTGCACCTGTGGGGTAGTCACAACAAGCCCCCCCCCCTCCTCCTCCCCAGTCTCTGTGTGGCTAACAAAGCACAGCAGCTCCTCCTGGGGGGGGGGGGGGGGGGGCTGTTCGTGACAGCTCCGAGGACGTGGGCGTGTCTGTGATGTGTATGTAACCACCCGCCTGCTTCCTCAGCCGGTTCACCACCATGAGGCCTGGGGGGGGGGGGGGGGGGGGGGGCAGGGCTCATTCCAACATAAATAACGTCTCTTGATCCTTCTCGGGATGACGAATGTTATAAAGATGGGATTCTTTGCGGCCGGGGGGGGGGGTTACGATGGTTAACCCAGCGGCCACAGTGGGATGTATGGAAGTGATTAAAACCTGGAAATGAGATTAAAGAGAGATGGAGCTGCAGATTGAATTGTATTTGCCATAATTGCTGAGAACAGCTTATTCAGCGCAGACCGCAAGAAAGAGAATCATAAAACCAAGGACGGAGGAGGAGGGGGGGGGGGGGGGGCTGCCACTTGAAACCAGCAAAGAGAAATCAAACCCAGCACAAGTCTTGTATCAATTAGAGGGTGTGTGTCCGTTGTGTTTGTGTGTGTTTAGCTCTTCATCATAAACTCAGAGTTCTTGCTTGAAGGTTGTATTAATGATTTTATTACTAATCTGGATTATTTTCAATGGCAAAGGCAGATTCAACCACACTGTTCTTCACCCCCCCCCGCGATTCACCCACACTGTTCTTCCCCCCCCCCCCGCTCGGTGACGGTTCATGCCATGAATTGATGTGAAATGAGACGAGTGCAACAGCCCTGACCTCTGTTCTCAGCATCCTGTTGAAAGGAGCTTTAATGAAAAATAAATCTGGTGAAGAGAAAAAGAGCAACAGACAAATCAATCGAGGCTCGGGTTCAAAGATAAAAGTGAGCGCCGTGCGCCAGAGAGCTACTCGCTCTCATTCCTGGGTTGATTGTCCTTAAAGTGAAACCACATGAACCCAGCTGTTCTCACAGGGGAGGGCGGGGGGCGTGGAAGGAGGGAGGGGCTGCACATATACTGTACAACCTAAAGCCACGCACACAAAACCTGCTGTTTCTTTCCTGCATTCTATTGAACTCACTGTTGTGTTTGTGGTGTGACTTTGTGGGTCTGACGTCAGAAAACGACATCTAATAAATCATGAAGATCCTGCTGAGTGCAGAGAAATTCATACTGAAGCCCAGTCCTGTGAAATACTTGTGCTGTAACTGAGCCAGGGTTGCCAGGTCCAGGGTTGCCAGGTCCAGGGTTGCCAGGTCCAGGGTTGCCAGGTCTGTGGTTTCCCTGCAGAACTGAGCAACTTCTTAACTGTTGACGTGGGTAAAATATGATGCACGTGGGCGGGGCTTGGGCAAGACCTGTTGCATATGGATGATATGAATAAAGATTAATGTTTTGAATGACAATTGTTGTCAAACTCCTGCCAGATCATCATATCACTCACTTGCTCCATGGACGCACAAATGATATGGCAACGCTGTGCGACGTCGACAGCTTGTGCTGGTCTTTGGGCTGATGTTGAGATGCTGTTTGGCAGCTTTTACCTCAGACCTGGCAACCCTTACCCCTGACCTGGCAACCCTTACCCCTGACCTGGCAACCCTTACCCCCGACCTGGCAACCCTTAACCCCGACCTGGCAACCCTTACCCCCAGACAGTCCTGTCTGGCCAATAGAGGGCGCTATGGGGCCGCCCCACCACTCTCTAGTACCTTGAATAAGAAAAATAAAATAAAAAATACTTTCAAAAGGATACTTTTAGATAAAAGTGAGGAGTTAATTGTATCACCTGCAATAAAAATGTAGATTATAGAAGCTCTATACGTTGTCTAAAGTTACTGATTGGTCACTTTTCCACCATTGGCTGCAAAAATCATAAACACATAAATAAAAGTGACACTACCATGAACAGAGCAGGACTGATGGTCTGGAATCATCCGTGCATGTCGGACAAATGTCATGGAAATCCACACGCGAGAGACGTAGTTTTCTATGTTAGGCACTTTTATTTATTTTGTATTATTGATTCACAAACACAAATATTATTGCCAAAGAAACCAACCAATTGAAACAGATTGTTATTAAGAGACTGATCTGGATTCAGTTCATGTTACAGAAGAAGGGACTTAGAAACAAACACCTAGAGAATTAGTGTTAAATCCTAAAAATCTGTGGTTTATGACCCAAGTATAAAAACTTAAAGAAAGAACTTCTACCTTGTTGAAGTGTGTTAGCTCAAAGGTAAAAGACAGGAGTGTTTCAAACACCTATTTATTGTTAAAGGGGGTGTTTCTATCTATCTCTCTATCAGATCTGATTCTACAGTAAATGTGACCCTGGAGGGTTTGTGCCGTTCTACGTCCAGACCTGCTGAATATCAGAGTTGTCACGCTGTCGTAGAGTCATTAAAGTCGTACAAAGCTATGAAAAATATTATCAGTGTAAAGGCACAAGAGACTGGCTCCACCATCACAACACCACTACACTACACCAGGAAGAGTCACACGGAGCAGAGCGGCTCAGGGGGACGCGGCCCCCCGCTCCAGGGACGCGGCCCCCGCTCCAGGGACGCGGCCCCCGCTCCAGGGCCGCTGCACACGTCAGCCCAGGCACCGCAACACGTCAGCCCAGGCACCGCAACAACTACATCTGGCCAACATTCGTCTCATTTCCTGTCAAAACTGAACTCTTTCCACTTAAAATCAGACTCATCACCTAAAGATTAACTTGTTTTCAGATCATTTTCACTTGTTTCAAACAAACTTTCACTGTAAATCAGTAGAAAAATCTGCCGGTGGAGCAGGTTGTTATTTCTTATTACAAGCACAGAAAACCTGCTCCACTATCAGAGATTAGTTTTCACTAGAAATGAGACAAATCCTCCTGGACAGATGTAGTTTTTGCAGTGTAGCTGTCTTTAAAAAAAGGAAACAACACTTATTAAGAGCTGAGCTCTGTCAGTTTAGTTTGACATTCTGATTTCATTTAATTCCTCATTAATAACTCCTTCCCTGGTGCTGAGTGTGAGCAGACATCACAGCCTATCACAGCCTCCAGAGCAGCGGCTGCCGCCCCTGGGCCACACTGAGCATTACACGTTCTATCAACTTGGCCCGCCAAGTCTCTCCACTAGAGGACACTCTGCTTTTAACAAAAAAAAAGAAAGAAAAAAACAAAAAGGACGACGTGCCACTGCAAACTGTCGGACACAGCAAGAGATCTCTGCTCCACCTCCATGACTCACATCCAGCATCACCGACCCACGGGACGAGACGCGTGACCGTCTCCCAGAACGCCACGCGGCTCCGAGGGTCTGGAGCAACCGCAGGTCTTTGGCTTCAACTGAAAACGTGCTGGTTTGGACCTCCAGAGGAAAATAACTGACTCACACAATAAGAATAGAGCTTTAGTCCCACACCTGACATGAGCTTGACCTGTAAAAACTCTACATCTCTCCAAGAATATTTGTCTCATTTCTGTCAAAACTAAACTCTTTTCACTTAAAATCAGACTCATCACCTAAAAATTAACTTGTTTTCAGATCATTTTCACTTGTTTCAAACTAATTTTCACTGTAAATCAGTAGAAAAATCTGCCAGTGGAGCAGGTTTTTTGTGCTTGTAATAAGAAATAACAACCTGCTCCACTGGCAGATTTTTCTACTGATTTACAGTGAAAATGATCTGAAAACAAGTTCATTTGTAGGTGATGAGTCTGATTTTAAGTGGAAACAAGAAATAAGACAAATGTTCTTGGAAACATGTAGAGTTTTTACAGTGTGATTAAAGGAAAGGTTCACTTTTTTTAAAATAAATCCCTAATGATTGTTGTTTTCTGGAGAGACTTTCTGGTCAACACTAAGTCTGAGGTTAATTCATGTTAAGAAGAGGCTTCAGTAAATCTGACTCAGTTTACATGTTTTCTGAGTTTGTTCATGTGCACAGGAACACGGCAGTGTCTCTGAATCTGAACTCAACTCCGACACAGCACATCAGAAGGTACATGTTTGTTTGTTTACATCCCAACAAGGACATTGTTTTAAAGATGTTATCCAACTAAACAGTATCATCCCTAACCCTCCATGTACATCCTTCCTGCATCATGTTCTGTAAATGTTGCTCTTTATTCCAGAAGCTTCTGACTGACAGGAATCATGTGTTCACCTCTCAGACCTCTGACACGTCACACGGTGAACATGTCCACATCGTCTTAACTCCTCTGTCTCCTCTGAAGTCACGTCTCTTCAGTCTGAACGATCACAGCTTCCTGTCACTACTTCAACGTGTTCGTATCAGTCCCGTCCAGACACGACAGTATCAGATTATTGTCAGATTGAAAAAATGTGAACCTTCCCTTTAAATCGTTGAACAGAAAATGCTGTTGACTATAAATAAACTCAAACCACTGGCTGAGCGCTGACTGACGGGTGGGAATGTGAAAGTGGTCTTTGTGTGCATGTCCATTCTACAGCGTTTCAAGTGAAGGGTTGATGGTGATCATGGTTTAAACTTTACATCCACAGTGTCATTCAGACAGAGATTGAACAGAAATGTGTGGAATCATGTTTTCATTTCTGCATCAACAGCAGGTGATGGCAAAGAAAAAGAAAAAGTGGTGCACTATCAATTTACTGTAGGTCAACGGAGTTTTCATTCATTTGCTGTTTCTATTGTTTCTATTGAACCATCTACGTAGTAAAAAAAACAACCATCCGAGAACCAAAAGTGGGTCAAACGACCACAACGTGATGGTTTTCAGACAAACAGACAGACACACACTGAGCACCCACAGGGGCCGCAGCGGGGGGGGCCGCAGCGGGGGGGGACGCTTGGCAGCAGGGAGGTGGTAGAAAAGAGAAGAACTGGTGAATGGGAGTCAGCAGGTAGACGTGTGTGTGGCAGGAGGCAGCGTTAACACACAAACTCCTGCCTCATGCGGATGATCTGCAGCAAGGCGGCCTGGACGTCCTCATCCATGTGGCCCTGAGACAAGAAGACAAGACAGGAAGGACTTCAGTTCAGTCTGCTAGCTTAATGCTAACCTATAATGTAAAACACCATAGACAGGCTACCAGAACTTAGCATCTCTATCACCGCCATGTCTTTGTCAATGAAAGTGCTTTAAAAAAAAACACACACATATAAAGTTTGCTGCGCTTGAATCCAATGTGCAACTTCCTAGTGTCGATTTTTTAAAACCATTTGAAAGGATTTCAGATGGATCTCCGTGTCCAGGAAGGACAACCGGCCGAGCACAGATCCATGGAGTTGGATCGTAGGAATATAAATGGACTGATCGATCAATAGATGAACAGTTACACCTCTGGTTTTAAAGTGTTTCCACCTTTTGTTTTAGAGACATTTTCTGCCTTTTGGATGTTTCCTTACACACAAGGGTAACTACATTAAAATCTAATTATAAACATCCTGGAGCTGCTAAAGAAATCATTCCTTTTTCAGCACTTTCATCTGTTCTATTATTTCAATCAGGTCTTTTCATGAGTCGTGGTGTAGTTCAGGAGCTGCAGACAGAAAGGAGGCGATGATCAGGTCGATAGAGAGTGAACTCACCTGCGCTGCACTGAGGAGATGAGTTCGATAGATGGAGACCACCTCCCTGTGCTGCCTCTCAGCATCCTGACCAGGAGGAGGAGGAGGAGGAGAGAGGGATGAGAACGACACAGTCATGACAGATGCAGCTCAGACGTTAGAATAAATCTACCAGGAACTAAAATGTTACACAGCTGAACAAATACTCAGGTTACATGAAGATGCAGAGGAGCAGCAGTCACCGTTATAAACCAATCACTTTACATTATATAGACCAGTGGTTCTCAACGGGGGGTCCGGGGACCCCGAGGGGTCCTTCAGAGATCTGAAGGGGTCCCCAAGTTATTTCTTGAAAATGAAATGTTTAAATGTTTTTGGAGAAATTGGACCACTTTTTTCCAGAAATTTCTCTATAATATTTCCAAAAATTCCTGCCATTGGTCCTAATTTAAAAGTATAAAAGAGTAACGTTCTTCAGTCTCAGAACAAATATTTGTGTATTTCTGGTGTTTACTTCTAGATCTGGTCCAATGGGGGTCCCTGGTCTAGTTTGTATCAGTTTAGTGTCTTTGAGAACCACTGCTCTAGTGTTATGTATGATGTGAATTAAACGTTGAACATCACCATCATGTAAAGCAGCGTATAACCAGCGTATAACCAGAACAGCTCAAAAGGTCATCGGTGCCCCCCTCCCACCCCTGGAACAGATCTACTCGGCCCGGCTGAGGAACCGAGCCGAAAAAATCAGGTCTGACATGACACACCCAGGACAATGTCTCTTTGACACCCTCCCCTCTGGCAGACTCAGGATCATGAGGGCACGGACTGATCGCCTGAGAAACAGCTTCTTCCCCAGGGCAGTGAAAGCCCTGCTGGAAGCCTGAGGAGGACTGTGGCAACACACTGACACACTGCACTTTATATTATGTATGTTTTTCTTGTTTTTACTGTTGTTATTATTTATTGCTTTGGTTTTTAGGATGAATTACTAATATTATTATTAACATTATTTTAAATGCTGCTACGGGTACTTAGTTGGGAATGCCTCAAATGGAAATTTCGTTGTATGACATACAATGACAATAAAAGCATCTTAATCTTAAATACAGATGTAAAACTCCCTGCTGGTTCCTACAGTTGTTGTTCTGTCAGTCACAGACAGACAGTTACTGAGCAGGAAGTCTCTCTAAATATAAAGCTGAATATGCTGGTGGGGGGGGGGGGGGGGCTGCTCTATGCTGAATTATCTCCGTCCCCCAGTGTCTAAGTAAAGCAACGTGACAACAGTCTATAGAGTAAACAACAACATGTCTAAAGCTTATTGATTTTTGCGTTACATGACGTCGCTCATTGTGCCGCCGCCGCCGCCACCGCCGCCGCCTACTGAGATGTATAAATACGCGCTCGTGTTGGCCCGGCGACGCTATCCATGGTACTGAACAACAGATTTCATTATGGGATGCTGCGTGTGTTTAGTTGTGTCTGATCATGAACACAATAATGTCTGAGTGGGAAAACAACACAACATCCCTTCATTATTAATATATTAATATCATTTATATATAGTTTAAAGACATGGGTTAAAACCCTCCTGTTGTCCTCCTGGGACAAGGAAGGAAGGATGAGTGGGTATATATGGTATATAATGTGTATGTATCATGTGTAATGATGTGTAGTGTGCACGGCGTGTGGACTCACAGCCAGCTGCTGCTGGAGGCTCTTGATCTGCGCCTGCAGCGTGTCCATGTGCTGCGTCTGCCTCTTGGGGGCGCTGCTGGTGTAGGCCAGCTGGGACAGACCGTTCAGAGCCTGTTTCAACCGCTCCACGTCCGTCAGCAGCTCCGTGATCTGACACACACACACATTATATTATTGTACATCCTTTTTACACTGCTTAAAGGGATAGTTCAACAAATCCCTATAGTCATAGCAGTAGGTTCGTAACGACTTTAATTGTCGGTGCAAGCTATTTTTAGAACGGTGGAGCAGAGCCGTGAGCTGCTCAGAGCTACGCTACGGAGGCTCATGGGATTTCTTGGTTTCCCTCATCAAACTCATCAAATACACAATCCAACAACTCCACAACGCTCTGGTGGACAAGTTGTGACCTGCACATTCACCACGCTATGAGATAATAACACAACGTTACCACACAGAGTTGTTTTAGAGGGAAATACAGAGACTGTTGATGAACAACTGTCCCTGAAGGCAACGTGCACCAGAGGTTTTACATGAATTTCCCTCTAAAACAACTCTGTGTGGTAACGTTGTGTTATTATCTCATAGCGTGGTGAATGTGCAGGTCACAACTTGTCCACCAGAGCGTTGTGGAGTTGTTGGATTGTGTATTTGATGAGTTTGATGAGGGAAACATTCAGCTCTCGTCACTATAATCACAATAATAAAACCATGACTTCAGTCTGTTTCTAACACCATCATCCTCCCACCTTCTTGTCTTTGGCCTCGGTCTGCTGAGCCGACGTCTGGATCCTCCTCTGCAGATCACAGATGGTGCTGAGCGACTGGTCGTACCTCTCCTTCAGATCTCTGATTTCTCTCTCCACGCCTCGTCCCTTCTCCTGCACCGTCTCCATCTCCGTCCTGGCGCTGCTCTCGCCCTCCATGGCTTGTGTCGCCCGCCGCCGCGCCTCCTCGCACTCCTGTGCCAGGCTGAGCAGCTTGTTGTTGAGCTGGGCCGTCTCCTCCTGCAGCCGCTGCTTCTCCGTGGTCAGCTGGCTCATGTGGTCTTCCTTGTAGCCGACCTCCTCCAGGGCCTGCGTGGCCCGGAGGAGCTCGCACTGCAGGGCGGAGACGTCTTCGGCCCGCTGGGCGTTGTTCTCCTCCTCTTCCCGCAGCGCCGTCCGCAGCTCGGCCGCCTCGGCCTCCAGGGCCGCCTTCTCGTCCACGTGGCGTTGCAGCAGCGAGGCCTGGTCCCCCTGGCGGTCCTGCAGCTCTCTCTGTAGACCGCCAGCCCTCTGGGCCTCCTCCTGCTGAGCCTCCCGCGCCTTCTTGCAGTCGGCCTGCGCCCGCTGCACCGCGTCGTTCAGGGCTTTCAGCTCCGTGTCGTACGTCGCTATCCGAGTCAACTCCGACTTCAGACGCTCCTGCAGATTCTGGATCTGAGCGTTGCAAAGGCCGTTCTGG
Organism: Decapterus maruadsi; assembly: GCA_030347415.2. Taxonomy (NCBI): domain Eukaryota; kingdom Metazoa; phylum Chordata; class Actinopteri; order Carangiformes; family Carangidae; genus Decapterus; species Decapterus maruadsi. The sequence goes on from CM064900.1 coordinate 36,382,036, forward strand.
TCTTGGAGTTGGTCTTTCTGGAGCGAGAGCGCCTCGTGCTGCTCCTCCAGGCCCAGCAGCTTCTGACTCAGCTCCTCACACCGAGCCGTGAACTCTCCCTCCACCTCCTTGTGCTTCTCGCTGGCGGCTAAAGCAGCGTCCAGTCTCTGTTGAACGGATTCAACCTCCAGCTTCAGCTTCTCTTTCTCCAGCTCCTCTCTTTCTCTAGCGGACCTTTCTTTGTCGTACTTCTGCTCCGCCTCCAGCAGCCTGACCGTCAGCTCCTTCACCTGGGCGCTGTGCGAGTGCTCCTTCTCCTCGGCCGCCGTCAGAGGGATGAACTTGGACTGAATGGCGTCCTGTATGGTGTCCAGTTCCAGCCTCTGGGCTTCTAACTCCTCAGTGAGCTTCAGCGTTTCCTCCTGCGCCGACTCGTACTTCTCTGCTGCTTCCTTCGCTCTGCTCTCCGCCTCCATCACAGCAGCGTTCATAGCGTCTGTGATGGACTTGTGATCTTCTATCTTTACGTAGCTCTCCTTCATCTCCAACAGAACTTTGTCCAATTCCTCTTTCAACTTCTCGTTTCCTTCTTTCACATTCTTCAGTTCCTCGTCACTTTCTTTTTCCTTGGTTTCCAGCTTCAACATCTCGGCTCTAACGCTCTCTACGGTGGAGCGCAGCTCGGCCTTGACCTGCTCGTGCTGCCGTCTGGAGACGTACTCTCCCTCCAGGCTCTGCCTCAGCGTTTGGCTCTGCGTGGTCAGCTGCACGCACTCTTTATCTCTGTCTTCACATCTCCTCTGCAGCTGCTCCAGTGTCTTGGTCAGATCTGCGTTCTGAGACCTGAGAGTCTCCGTCTGGCTCTGCTGTCTGTCCCTGGCGGTTTGGAGGCTCCTGACGTCCTCCTGCAGCGCCGTCCTCTCGGCCTGAAGCTGCTGGACTTGTCCCTCCGCTTCGCCGTGGCGCTCGCCGGCCTCCACCAGCTTGTCCTTCAGCTCCTCCAGCGCCGCCACCATGTTGGTCTGAGCCTCCTCGTGCTCCTTGACGGGGACGAAGTCCGTCTCCATCCTGCTGGTGAGCTCGTCCAGTTGGTCTCGTAGCATGTCTCTCTCCTCCTCGCCGTCCTCCACCTCCTGGATGAGCGCCTGGCTTTTGGCCGTGACGTCCACCAGTTTCCTTTTCAGCGCGGCGTTCTGCTCCTCCAGCGCGGCGCGGATCCTGTGCTGCTCCTCGGCGGGCGCGGCCCACGCGCCTCCGTCCAGCTTGCGGTGCAGCTCGGCCACCTCCTCCAGGACGCGGTCGTAGTCTTCCCTCAGCTCCGCCAGCTGCCGCTCCTTCTCGTCCACGGCGTTCGTCAGCAGGTTCTTCATGTTGTCGAACTTCTCCGACGGCACCACGCCTCCGTGCTTGGCGTGCGTCTCCTTCAGTTGGGTTTCCATCTCCACCAGCGTCTCCGCCAGCTCGTCCCGCTCCGCCGTCAGGACGCCCACCTCCTGGCTCAGCCTCTCGGCCTCGGTCGCCAGCTGGTTTTCGCTGGACTTGTACTCCTCCAAGGCCTTCTCGCTCTGCTTGAGGCGGTTGCGGACGCGACAGACCTCGGCCGAGGCGCCTTCGTACTTGGCCTTGACGTCCTGCAGCTGCGCGCGCAGCTCCTCCGCGGCCTGGCCTCCCAGGTGTTCCTTCACCGCCACCACGTGCGCCTGCAGCTGTTTGACTTTACACTCCGAGTCCAGCATCCTCTTCTGGACGTCTCCCAGCGCGTCCTCCAGCTCTTTCACCTGCTGGTCGCCCTGCTTCTGGATCGCGTCTCGGCTGTGGATCAGTTCTTGGCATTCTCGGTTTTTACGGTTGAGGGCGGCCTGGAGTCGCGTGCTCTCCTCCTCCGCCGCCTGCTGTCTTCTCTTCACCGCCTCCAGTTCACGTCTGAGCGCGTCCACCTCGCCGGAGACGTCCCAGCCCGCAGCGGCCGGGCTCTTCTCTAGAGGCCGGGACAGGGAACGGGACGCGGCCGGATTCTGGACCATCTGCAAACACAGGAAAGAAACATGGGACTCAAATTTTTATGTGAATGTTCCTTTTCCCTCTCTTTCTATAGAAACTGATTCATTCTAGAGCGGTGGTTCTCTAATTGACACAAACTAGACCACGGACCCCCACTGGACCAAAATACACAAATATTTGTTCTGAGACTGAATAACGTAACTTTTTTATACTTTTAAATTGGGGTGGTGGTCCAATTTCTCCAAACAATATTTCTAGGAAGAAGTGGTAAAAATTCTCCAATTTCTCGGAAAAAATGTTTACAAGTAAAAATTGTCTAGAAAAAAGTGGTAAAAATTCTAAAACTTTTTTTTTTCATCTAGAAAAAGTGGTAAATTAAAAAAAAAAAAAACTTCTAGAAAAAAGTGGTAAAATTTCTCGTAAAAAAAATTTCAAAATAAGAAAGTTAAAATTTTCCAGAAAAAAATTAGAAAAAAATGGTAGTTTTTCTAGGAAGAAGTGGTAAAAATTCTCAAAAAAAAAAAAAGTTTAAAAAAAAAAGTGGTAAAAATTTCTCGGAAAAAATGTTTAAAAGTAAAAATTGTCTAGAAAAAAGTGGTAAAATTTCTAAAACAATTTTTTTTTAAATCTAGAAAAAGTGGTAAAATTTAAATAAAAACTTCTAGAAAAAAATGTTAAAATTTCTCGTAAAAAAATTTTCAAAATAAGAAAGTAAAAATTTTCTAGAAAAAAGTTGTAAAATTTTTAAAACAAACAAAAAAATTTGAAAAAAACTGGTAGTTAAAGTTTTTCTAGGAAGAAGTGGTAAAAATTCTAAAAAAAAAGAAAAAAAGTGGTAAAATTTTCTCGTAAAAAATGTTTAAAAGTAAAAATTGTCTAGAAAAAAGTGGTAAAATTTCTAAAACAAAAAGTTTTTTTTTAAATCTAGAAAAAGTGGTAAAATTTAAAAAAAACTTCTAGAAAAAAGTGGTAACATTTCTAAAATAAAAAAGTAAAAAGAAAAAATTAGAAAAAATTAGAAAAAGTGGTTAAAAAAACCAAAAAAAAACAGGTAGTAAAGTGGTAAAATTCCAAGAATTAAATTGGGGACCCCCTTCAGATCTCTCAAGGAACCCTCGGGGTCCTCAGACCCCACGTTGAGAACCACTGGTCTAGTGAACGATGGCGCTGTTCCACATACACACATATATGTATATATATATATAAATATGTACCTGATCAGAATCCAGGCTGTGAGCTTGTTTGACCAAAACGTTTTCTTTGCCTGCAAGAAAACATCGAACAAACACGACGTTTAACGTTCGACTCACGTTTAGATGATTAAACCTGAAAGGACTCAAGAAATGGAGTAAAACTAACCTTTAATGACAGACTGCCCACAGTAGTCCCCCTGTGAACGCACACAGATACACACTCATTACAACATGGCTCACTCTTACAATAAATACTATTTAAAGGGATAGTTCACCCAAAACACAGGACACAGGAAGAGCAGTGAACTGAGACACTGGGAGCTTCCGCTACAAACAACATGAAAATATAGACTTATTTAATTTATTTCATAACAGTTTCTCATGTGGGTCTTCAAAATTGACGATTTTGGGTGAACTATCCCTTTAACGCTAAACAGAAGGTTTGACCAGAACTCTATACATTTTCGTATTATTGGATAAACACAACATGCTCAAAGTGATGCAGTTCAATCAGTGCAATGCGTCACCAGCGTTCCTGCTTTCATGACGGTCGTAACGTTGAGCTGCTTGTCAGAGATTTGCTGATTCATCTCTACGGTCGTTTGTGAAGGATGTGGTTTGTGCTGACGTTGAAGTGCGTTACATTATTATTAGAGAACTGCCGATCAGTGCAGGTACAGCACTACACCTCAACACAAACGACATCCTCCAAAACGCCTGACCCTGAGCCCCCGTCATGAATGTGTTATTGAATGGTTGAGGTGAGTTGAGCAGGTCTGCTGGTCACTGGGGGTTGTGACTAACTACAGAACTTTACACCGTCAGACTTCAACAGACATCACACAGACATCGAGTCACTGACCAAAGTACTACGAAGCTGGACTTTGACCGTCTCCAGTCCTCGAGCCCCTTCCTCTTTCTCTTTAGTACCGAGCAACACCTTCAACTGCTCCTTCTGATCCGGTGAAAAGAAGATCACAGGGATGAGCGCGTTGATGAGGAGACACGTTGGAAAATAAAGTCTAGAATTAGGGCCTCATGGTTCTGTCTCCACCAACGAGTCAAGTTGCTGTTTCCATCTATGTCCATCCAGACTAACAACAGCCTATTAAGACTTGAAGGGAGTCAGTACTTTTAATTATTTAGAATAGAAGTTTCTGAGTAGCTCAAATCATGGATGAATGGATTTAACCATATGGGCTTCTTGACGTCATTTAATAAAGTTATCCTCCAAAGCAGTGGTTCTCAACCTTTTCTACATCAAGGACCCTAAATTCACACCAACTAGACCAGGGACACCCATTGGACCAAATCTAGAAGTAAACACCAGAAATACACAAATATTTGTTCTGAGACTGAAGAACATTACTTTTTTATACTTTTAAATTAGGACCAATGGCGTGAAGTTTTGGAAATATTATAGAGAAATTTCTGGAAAAAAGTGGTCCAATTTCTACAATAACATTTAAACATTTCTAGGAAGAAGTGGTAAAAAATTCTCAAAAAAAAAGTAAAATAAATAAATAAATAAAAAGTTCTAAAAAAAAAAAAGTAAAAATTTCTTGTAAAAAATGTTTAAAAGTAAAAATTGTCTAGAAAAAAGTGGTAAAATTTCTAAAACAAAAAAGTTTTTTTTTTTAATCTAGAAAAAGTGCTTAAAATTTTTTAAAAAAACTTCTAGAAAAAAGTGGTAATATTTCTCATAAATTTTTTTTTCAAAATAAGAAAGTAAAAATTTTCTAGAAAAAAGTGGTAAAATTTCTAAAACAAAAAAGTAAAACAAAAAAAAAAATCAGACAAAAAACTGGTAGTAAAGTGATAAAATTTCCAGAAATAACTTGGGCCCCCTCCAGATCTCTGAAGGGCCCCTCGGGGTCCCCAGACCCCACGTTGAGAACCACTGCTCCAACAGGCTCCACAGTTCGCGGCGCTAGCAGCAAATTGCAGTTAATGCCAAAGCTTTTAAGGCAGTAAAGCGGTGGACGTGGGGAGATTTCCGTGGTTTGCAGAACAGTATTTCTTTGTGAGACCCAGCTGCAGATATCTGTGTGGTAGATATTGAATAGATTTAAGAAAGTGAAATACCTCTTTCTGAGTGTCCTCAGCAGACATTTTCTCCTGCAGATCAAAGAGAAAACACAGAGTGACTCAACTGATGGATTAAATAACTGACCATAAACCATTACAATTCTTTTTAGAGAATGTCTTTGTAGTCATGGGAATAAAAACCATGCTGTTGGCTCATACTGACCAATCTCACTGGCCTGCCAGTCTTCCTTTGAACCATTATTAAAAAAATCATTTTCAATGATGTCAAAACTAATCTTAAGAGAATAAATGATACACCTCTAATGAGAGAACAAACGACAGAGCAGCAGCAGCAGGAAACAGAAACAAACATCTGTAATGTCTCTTCCCCGCCCTCTTCTTACAACATGCAACAACAGCTGTCGTCAGTCATGAATCTCAGGGCAGAGATGAAGAGAATCAGGGGTTTGAGACGGAGAGAGTCTATAGATAGCATCAGACAGGCAGACAGCCTGAATTACCCGCTTCCTGCTGAGACGAGGGAGGAAAATATCATCACTTTCTGTACAAATAGCCTTTTTTTGTTGCCGTGGCTTCTAATTAATATAATTAATCTTGTCTATAAGCAATCAGTGCTAAAAGCCTACTGAAGGAAAAACCCTGTGATTACACATTTACTAATCAACTGCTGCATTTATTATCTCGGCTGAACTTGAGACTATGGTGTTATATTCTGTTATATTCTAAAGGAGCAGAACTCAGCTCAGCATTTATTATTCCTTCATGTTTCACACTCAAACATCTCAGATCCACAGGAAACCTGACAAACACACACAGCAGAGTTACACTGTGGAGTGGTGTTTATCTCAGTAGCTGCTGCTGCTGTGTTGTTGTTGTTGTTTACCTGTGAGAGCTGCTGCAGCTGTGTTGTTGTTGTTTACCTGTGAGAGCTGCTGCTGTGGTGGAGGTGTAGTGTTGTTGTTGTTGTTGTTGTTGTTTACCTGTGAGAGCTGCTGCTGCAGCATGTTGACCTTGTCCAGCAGGGATCTCTGCTCCTGGTGGTACTTCTTCAGACTTTCCTGCAGCGTCTCATTCTGTCTCTCCAGGTCCTGGAACACAACCACACACACAACATTTAAGGCTTACACACACACACACACAAAACCACATCTACTGATGCTTTCCTGTTTCTTCTCTGTCCACTAGGGGGCAGCGGAGACGAGCTGTAAACACTGGACTGACATCATCGTCTGAAGTCAATGCAAAGTTGTTGGTAAACTAAAAAACTAAACCTAATCCCTGCTGTGTGGATGCACAGATGCCTGGACTGGTCTTAAATGTGAGTGCATGAATTCACTCATTCACTCACTCGGTCAGTGTGGCTGCAGCTAAACAGCACTTACATGTATGATCTGATCCCTTCTGTTGAGCTCCGCTGCCTCTGCTCGCTCCGCTGAGTGCTGAGGACGACACGGAGAGTTTGGTTTTACCATCGTTTAAGAGTCTGACAACGCGTCTGACAACAACTCTCACTTCTAACCACTAGATGGCAGCCACGCACACCTGAGCAGCAGTCTACACTCTGAAATATGAAATAATAAAAATATAATATATATATATATAATATAAATATAATATAAAAGGCTGCACAACAAAGCCAGCCAGGTTGAAGGAAATGATCTGTAATGCAAAACGCTACAGCCAAAAACATGCTGCTAATAACTGAGGGTGTCTTCAGAAAGTCAGTGAACGATGGACAGACTGGATTCTCACAAACAAATGAAACACTGACCGTTGTGACATTTTGAACTGTAACTGAAATGTAATATCGTTGCTGTTCTCATCGTGCCAGACGTAAACATGGAGTCCTTTAGAATGTATGTATATATATGTAATATGTAAAGGAGAACAGCTTGTGTTCCCTGTGTTCATTTACCTGTCGCTTCCACTGCTCCATCTTCGCAGCCTCTTTATCTGCGATGAAACCAGAACACAACAACATCAGCTTCTTCCCTTTCATACGTTATCAGGATGGGACAAAGTGCTTTGTTTACGGAGCAGCGTCCCGAGGTCAGGGACGGAAACACACAGAAGAAAGACAGAAACTGACAAATATGCAAATCAGGAAATAAGAGTGAACTTTAAGAGAAATAGAAGCAGTGGTGACGGGTTGTTATGTTACAGACTGGCAGCTTTGTTTCACACCACGCGGTGGCTCCAGTTTGAATTCAAGATGCTGTGATTCTTTCTTCCTGGTCAAGGCATCTTTATTTACTACGTAGCACATGACACATGGAGCGAGCAGCTTCACTGGTCTCAGGTCAGTGGAGAGAGCAGCGTGGCTGGTCTCAGGTCAGTGGAGAGAGCAGCGTGGCTGGTCTCAGGTCAGTTTCTGTCTCGTACCTCTGTTGACCTTGTCGATGTGGTTCCTGACCATGGCGACCAGCTCCGGGTTCTTGCTGAGGCGAGCGTAGTGAAAGGCGTCGTGACCCAGACCGTCCACGGCCTTCACGTCCACGCCGCTCTTCAGCAGCACCTCCACCGCGTCCTTACAGCCGTACTCGCAGCCCAGGATCAGCGCCGTCCTGACGGAGACACAAGAGTCACAAACATCAACCGACCTGATTGGTTTGCACCGTGTTATTGATACGACTGATGCAAAGAACTGGAATATAAACAACAAATAATAATTCTGTGCATTTTTATAAGAATGTTTGTCTTTTGACTGATTCTTTACTTTGTTACAAATGAATAATAAAAAGCACAAACCGTGCGTGAGGAGACTCGTGTTGTTCTGTCATTTTCTAAAGTCATGACTGGATTTTGTGTGACCTGCATGAGCCGTGTTTTACAGGTACATCATATGTTCAAGTACACGTCACAAATACACAACAGCATTGTGTCTCTGTTGTGATGCTCAGTTGTATTAAAGGTGAATTCCAGTTCCAGCTCCAGTGAAGTGTGAGTCGTGTCCTGATGCTCAGGATGTGGAGCTGAGTGAGGGGTTAAAGGCTGTGAGATGGAGCTGAGTTCAGCTCAGCGTCTCTTACTTGTTCTGTTTGTCCCGTACGGTGATGTCAGCGCCGCGCTCCAACAGCAGCTGGCAGATGCGTGAATGACACATCTGGGTGGCGAGCACCAGCGGCGTCCTGCCGTCCTGGATCACAACCACAGACACACAGTGTGTAAAGAAAAACCACACAAGGCCCAGAGAGACACACAACCACAGAGCGCTGACTCAGCATCGTGCCGCTCTGGCTCCGCCCCCTGTAAGGAACACGCTGACTGATGCAGAGAAAACATGGCCGACAAGGCCACGACAACACAATGTGTGACAAGGCCACGACAACACAATGTGTGTGAAATCAAGTGCAATATGAATTCTCACAAAGTCGCTGGCGTTGACGGAGGCGCCGCTGTCACAGAGCAGCTTCACGCTGGACGAGCAGCCGGCCATGACTGTGGAGACGAGACAGGAAAACACGTTTAACACCAACACAACGTCACCGTCAGCCTTTAAATAAAAAAACTGAACCTCTGTTGTTCTTGTCAACAGTTTGTGTCATTAGTGATGTCACTGGTGATGTCACTGGTGATGTCACAGTAGAGTTCAGATGTTTAGACTTATTTAATAAAAGTAAAGACGAGACGAGCAGCGTCTCACCAGCGTCGTGTAGAGCCGTTCTTCCCTGGAGGTCCACATTCCCAACGGGACAGTTGTGCTGTGAAATAACACAAACACATGTGTTACTATATAGATTTAAAGTACAGTTGTGCACATAATATTGATTTATCATTGATAATCCAACAAAGTTTTTAAAAAAAGAACAGAAGTGTCAACGTGAAGGAGCCAATCAAACAGGAAGAGGATTAAAAAGATTTGAGGAGCCAATCAGCAGCTCACGCTCTCATCAAATTAAAATATTGTATTTGACGCGGGACGACGTAGATTAATAACAGGTTGTAAAAGAACAGATGTAAATGTACTGTTAGCTAAAGGAGCTCATTGTCACGGCCAGTCCCTCGTCACGGTCTGATGTCATCAGATACGTGTTGGTTGGTTTGATTCTAGGAGTCGAAACAGTTTCATTTGGAAAAATCCAAATAAGAGAAAGTTGTTGTTTTTCTGGATCTACAGAACGTTCCAGTCTGAGTGAACGTATCTATACATTTAGAATCATTACATCCAGTCCATAAACACCTTGACCCCATGTAGTGTTGTACCTGTACAAGGCAACATCCCAGAATAAGTTCTTTCCAACCGTTGCTATGGCAGCAGGCGGGGGGCGGGTCATATTAAGTGGCCCTGCGTCTTCCAGCTGGTTGGGCGCCGTGGTGATGAGCGCCTGCTATGAGAGCCTTGAGGACTCAATGCTAACAGGGGCCTGATGTTGCTGGGTAAAGCCCAGGGCCCCCCCCCCTCTCCCCCAACCCCCTCCCTCACCCCCCCCCCCCCCCCCCCACTAAAAAAACCCAACTCTCTCCAGCAACAAGGGCCAAAAATGAGCCGCTGCACGCTCAAGTGACAAAGCTCAGGAGGCGGGAGAGCAGCACTGGGGGGGGGGGGGGATACCCTATACCTTGAGAGTAGAGGCAGCAGAGGGAGGAGGGGGGGAGCGGGGGGGGGTGTTGGCGTCCAGCTGCTATGTCTGGTGTGATGACGGCACTGAGATTAGATTGCAGGTTTGCAGCGGGGAAGGCTTGTCAACACGGCTGACAACCGCCTGCCAACAGGAGGGGGGGGGGACGCTAGAGAGCACAATATTGAAGAGGTAGCCCCTCATTGTAAACACATAAATCCTCCAGTGGAGCAGGATGACTCCATGGCTGAGAGGGAAAGTGACGGAACGGCTGCTCCTGCTGGAAAACAACCAACCGAACCCCCCCGACCACGTCGACCCCGACCACGACCGACTGAGAACAACCACGGAGGAGATTGATCTGGTATCCTGGTGTGTTTATATCTTGTTTTCTGGTGTGTTTTATCTTGTATTCTACTGTATGTTCTGTGACAGAAGGGAGTGTGTGAGACGCTGCTGTTGTTTCACCTGCAGGAGTTTCTGAACACAGAGAGAATGTCCGTTTCTTGAAGCCAGGTGAAGAGCGTTTTTACCTGAAAACAACAAGAAAAACAAGATCAATGTGGTGTTTACATCTAAACAAAGCTCAGTCCTCCTGTATGTATGACTGTGCTGCTGTTTAAAGGGATACGCCAACTGTTTTTGCAATAGATCACCATGGGAAATTATTTCATGATACAATGTTTTTCATTCACTGTTAAAAGAGGTTTGACCAACACTGGCTCCTGCTGCTGAGAGTCTGGGTGCATTCACCATGCATCCTCCTCTCAACATACTGTATGACTATTATATGCAGATTTGGTTCTGGTCATTCCTTTAGACCCACAAGTTCTTTTTCCATATATAAGGTGAAGCAGTTGAAGTCAAATGAATGACCTTAAATGAAACAAGATGAGCAGGAAACCGCCAACGGGAAAATAAAATAAAAAACATTGAGGTCACAATCACTGAAATGTGAATTTAATGGACAATTCTGTCAGGGATTACTGATAGATATTTAATAAGCAATTTGCACATTTCCTACAGCAATGGAACTAATTTAAGTCATAAAAGTAAAGGCCGACCGTTCCTACAGGCAACACAACCACAGTTAATGAATTAAACTGTTAAAGGTCTCTCTCTGCAGCAGAGCAGAGGTTAAAGTCTCAGTACCTTCAGTTGGACTGAGAGGAAGAAGCAGCTAAAACATCATCAGTAATCAGAGCAGCAATAAAAACAACAACAGGTTCAGGTTCATAAATGGCTTTTCTTACAGCAGCGTCTTCAGTCACATTAGTTCAGACGACTTGTCGTTTCATTTGCTGCTTCCAGCCTTGGAATGGTTCTATTTCTCACCATTTAGCCGTTATTATGATTCCTCATTCTAACTCATTCTGCCATAATGAGGGAAATGAACACAAACAGCCTGCTGACACATCCTCCTCTCCTTCACAGTGCTGGTGTGCAACGTGCCTGAGTTGGTGCACGGTCCCAGTAACACCTTAACCTGCTGTAACCAGGTGGATAAAGAGAAGCTGGCGTTGGGACAGACAGACGTGCAGCGTGGTTTGTTTTCAGTCATGGCAAGAGAAACTAACCCACGCCATCAGGTTCCTCTGTGAGGGCACGTGTTAGTCCTTTAGTAACAGGTAACGTTTCACCTGCTTCAGCTTTTTATTACCATCAATACCAAACACTTGAAAGGAATAGTTCAACATTTTATTCAACATATTGCCATGATGGCTGTAGTTACAGGACGTAGGTTCATTACCTTCACTCATCGGTGCATGTTGTTTGTTCCACGAGCCAGAGACACAACGGTGCAGGAACAAATACACAACCCAACAACTCCACAACACTCTGCACCTGCACATTCACCACGCTATGAGATGATAACGTATAATTATGTAACATTACGACACATGAAGCAAATACTCTGAACTAATCACACCACCACCAACCGTGTCTGGAATGAATGTTTCCCTCTAAAACAACTCTGTGTGGTAACGTTGTGTTATTATCTCATAGTGTGGTGAATGTGCAGGTCACAACTGTGGAGTTGTTGGATTGTGTATTTGATGAGATTGATGAGGGACCGTTCACCTCCATTGTTTCCACTGAGCAGCTCACGTCTCTGCCCCGCTGATCTCTAAACAACATGCAGCGATAATTAAAGGTGATGAACCTGCTGCTGTGACTGTAGCGATTATAGAAATAGGTTGAACTGTCCCTTTCTGCAAGTGATGAGGTTTCTACGACGTGGCCACAAGCTGCTGCTTTGATCCAGCCTCAACTCACCGGTGGCGTCCGTTGCCGTGACGTCAACGTTGTGTCCCAGGATGAGGTTGAGGCAGTCGAGGTGTCCGCGTGTTGCAGCCAGGTGGAACCTGGAGGAGACGGAGACGGAGACGGAGCATGGACATGAAGGAGACACGGAGACATGGAGCAAAGAGACGGGACAGAGCTGTGAAGGGCAGCGAGAAGGTGACAGGGTGTAAAGGGGGGGGTGAGGGTGTAAAGGGGGGGGGTGAGGGTGAGGGTGTAACTGGAGGACAGGTCGAGGCAGAGCGAGAAGCCGCCTGGCTCCTGGCGAGCAGTCACATCACATTCAGCTTCTACTGCTTTACAATCAGCACCAAATAGATCAGCTGCTAATAAACCTGCACCAATAGCCTTTATTTCTGTCTGTTTGATTAGTTGCTGCAGCGTTGGGACGATTTAAAGTTAAAAGGGACAATCATTCCCAGAACAAGTCGGAGTCACTCTGCTAATGAGGGTTGTCTGACTCCATTACAGACACTAAATGAACCTTCAACCTCCTCATTCTTCTGTCAGATGTGTATTCATGTTTAATTGCCTCCAAGCTGCCATCTGCCCTTGTTCCCCTCCTGCTCAATTAAGCAGATTCTCACTGCATGTGTTTGCCAACATGTCTTTAATCATCATCACATTCCTGCAGCAGCAGCTCCGCCGCCAGCGGCCTCGGTCGCTGTAAACCTATCTGACCTGTTTATACTCTAACCCTGAGCTATCTGCCCAGGAGACAGCCAGGCTGCCACCTCCACGCCGGGGGGGGGGGGGGGGGTATTAAAAGCCGTGTTGATGGTCAGGAGATGCTGCTTCTCTGGGGAGCGGAGGAACAGGAAGTAGACTGATCCGCACTCATTCAACTTAAAGGGACATAATGACAGGAATGGTCAAGTTCATGAGGCGCAGCACTCAGGAAACTGAGAGAATGAAAAGAGCAAAGAGACAGAAATACAATCTGAGACCCGTCTCCCAAAGTGGACTGGGACATCAGACCCCAGACCCCCCCCCCCCACTGAGAGGTTTCACTGCTTCAGCAGATTTCACTCTGAATGAGGAACGTTTTCTACCAGAACTCATACGTGTGCAGCAACAAAAACAGCTCCGATGTCCCACGCTGCCCCAGGACACAAAGACTTTATCCTATGGACACAGGCCTGCTTACCCGTGAATGTGGGGGAGGGGGCGCGGAGGGGGGGGGGGCACATTTAGCCATGTCATTTCATCTTCACACCTGCTCCTGTGGCAGCTTCCAGGTTGACAGTCACCAGGATACGGCTGCTATTTACAGACTCAACCAGAGTATGAGCTGAGCCGTAAACTACACAACATACACTACATATACACTACACAACATATACACTACACTACACTACACAACACTACACTACGCTACACAACATATACACTACGCTACACAACCTACACACTAAACTACACTACACTACACTACACTACACAACCTATACACTACACTACACACTACACTACACTACACTACACTACACAACCTATACACTACACACTACACTACACTACACTACACTACACTACACTACACAACCTATACACTACACACTACACTACACTACACTACACTACACTACACAACCTATACACTACACACTACACTACACTACACTACACTACACTACACTACACTACACAACCTATACACTACACTATACACTACACTACACTACACTACACTACACAACCTATACACTACACACTACACTACACTACACTACACTACACTACACTACACTACACAACCTATACACTACACTACACACTACACTACACTACACTACACTACACAACCTATACACTACACACTACACTACACTACACTACACTACACTACACTACACTACACAACCTATACACTACACACTACACTACACTACACTACACTACACTACACTACACTACACTACACTACACAACCTATACACTACACTACACACTACACTACACTACACTACACTACACTACACTACACAACCTATACACTACACACTACACTACACTACACTACACTACACAACCTATACACTACACTATACAACATATACAGTATATACACTACACTACACACTACACTACACAACATATACACTATATACACTACACTACATAGACACACGGTGCTGCACAGACACAGCCGTACTGATTATTTAATGACAAACCAGCAGTGGTTGACCATAAAAACAACACATACAGTATCTGGGGGTTCTTCATGGTTCTTCATGCTTTTGCCGCTGAGTTTGACCCAGAACAAACGTGAACCACAACGACAACACAAGTGAAGCACAACGACAACTCAGCAGCTCTGCTTATAGTCCAGTGGGCCACACACACACACACAGAGCGACGTGTGTCTGTGGCGTTCCGGCTCTGCCAGGACAGGAATGCTGGATGGGAATCCCTGGTAATCATGGACCTCTGTGGGGAAACTCATTACAAACTGTGGCTCTGATCTGTAAGGTGGGGGGGGCCGCGCTGGGCTAATGAACCAGCTCTGACTGCTCTGCTGCAGCTTCCAACTGAGGCAACAGTTTACGTCTCTGCCGCGGCGTCACGCGGCGCCCGGCGAGACCAGCGAGACCAGCCCACCGTCACACCTGCAATAGTGATCGCTCACTGACCAGGGCTTGACGGCCACGTGAGACGCTGACTGACCGGTCCTGCAGCCTCCGACTACACACACGGCCGCCTGCGCTGCACATTGTTTGTCAGGATTAGCAGCAATTAATTGTGCGATCAAGTGTCTTAAGAATAAAGATGACGAGCTGTGATTTGACAGTTGGACCTGTGCGATGTTCAGAGTGAGGAGACGCCGCCTTTGACTTGGTCGACCAGTTTGTCTCTGATGTGTGTTTGTTTGATATTTATTTCATCATGGTGACAGCTCCATCCATCCCATCCTAATGGGCCATGACTGAACTTCTCATTAAGTGGTGGTGTAGCAGCAGACTGATGAAGCTCTGACAGAGAAACTCAACTCAACACAAACGCATAACACAAACGCATCCTGTAAAAACAACTGAACAAAACAAAACAACACCTGAGACAAAAAGGTCTGCAAACAAAGGCCTGAATGCAAAGGATTGTGGGAATTAATGTGCTTCTTTAAAGCTATGCTCATACGTTTGTTATCTATGACACACACGCCATACTTAAAGGGATACGCCAACAGTTTTTTTCGTGTCTTGCTTCACTCCTGAGTCCATGACCAGCAGATAGACGCCATCCTTTCCACTGTGCATGCAGTAACCATGGAGATAGAGCCGTATCACGTGTAATTAGCTTAGCACAAACACTGGAAGTAACCTAAAGTAGCTAATAGCACTCAAACACTGGAAGTGTATGGGTAGTGTTAGCCTGCCTCCACCTAAAGTTGCTAATTAGCTTAGCTCAAACACTGGAAGTGTATGGGTAGTGTTAGCCTGCCTCCACCTAAAGTTGCTAATTAGCTTAGCTCAAACACTGGAAGTGTATGGGTAGTGTTAGCCTGCCTCCACCTACAGTCTAATTAGCAAAACACTGAAAAATGCCTCCACCTAAAGTAGCTAATTAGTTAGCTCAAACACTGGAAGTGTATGGGTATTCAGCCTGCCTCCACCTAAAGTAGCTAATTAGCTTAGCTCAAACACTGGAAGTGTATGGGTAGGAGGCCTCCACCTAAAGTAGCTAATTAGCTTAGCTCAAACACTGGAAGTGTATGGGTAGTGTTAGCCTTAGCTTAGCACAAACACTGGAAGTGTATGGGTAGTGTTAGCCTGCCTCCACCTAAAGTCATCAAAAGAAAAATGTTGGCGTATCCCTTTAAGGATTCAGCGCGTCATGATTGCATGCACGTAGCAGGAGGTCCAACGGTCCTGCAGTCCGGTTACTCCTCTGCTCTCTATGGGATGTGCAGCAGCAGCAGCGGTGCAGCAGCAGCGATGCAGCAGTCCGGTTGCTCCTCTGCTCTCTATGGGATGTGCAGCAGCAGCGGTGCAGCAGCAGCAGCAGCGATGCAGCAGTCCGGTTGCTCCTCTGCTCTCTATGGGATGTGCAGCAGCAGCGGTGCAGCAGCAGCGGTGCAGCAGCAGCGATGCAGCAGCAGCAGCAGCGATGCAGCGAGTGGTTTGCGCCTCAACGTCCACGTTAAAAACCGGTTCCTGGTTCTAACGTCGAGGCTGATCAACGTCTACGATCACTGGGCTGTGAAGGAGACTTTCACACCTCAGCAGCTGCTGCTCCACGGTTTGATGTTTGAACAAAGCCTTTTCAACCACTGACTTCTTATATATTATATATTACATATATTATATCTGGTGCTGGTGGATTGTGGGTAAAATTCAGAAGGCTGCCCACCTTTCATTTGGTCTGACTCCACCTTTTCTTCACTTTCCCTTCAATGAAACCATACAAAGTGTTAAAAGACAAAAGCATAGGGGTGTTGAGGCTACAGTCCTCCCTGCAGGGCCCCCAGTTCGAATCCCGCATCAGGCGGCCCTTTCCCGCATGTCATTCCCTCTCTGCCTCCACATTTCCTGTCTCTCTCCTGACTATGCCATCGATTAAAGGCAGAGACAAAAACTAAACTGAAGCTGAGGTTGTGGCTGGTGCTTCCAGATGTCAGCTCATCCTGATCATGGTCTGCAGCTGGATCTAAACGTATCTAAACACCACAGTGGATCTGATCTGTCATTTCCTGTGTGTGTGTAACAGCAGCCTCTGGCCCGATGGTCAAGCCGTCACGGCCACAAACATTCCTTACACCGACTCCCACGCTGACCTCCAGTCGGTCGCACACGGAAACGGACATTTCTGGATATAAAAATGGACACATAACAACGTGCAACTGAAAAGCCTTTCATATGCAACGCGGCTCGATGGAGATTTAATGGAAAAATGTCCCGCAGGGTCATCAGAGCCCTGGGAAACCGGGAAGACCGGGAAGACCTGGAGTCAGGACTCCATCATCATGTCGGAGGAGGAGGAGGGAAGAGGTGAAACTATTCTGAGGAGGGGTGACCTCACTGTGAAGGAATTCCCATCTACATGTGTTTTATCTGAAAAAAACAGGGTCAGGAGCATGTGTGTGGGGGCAGGAGCGGGGGGGGGGGCAGGAGGGAGGGGGGGGGGCAGGAGGGAGGGGGGGTCTGCAATGGGGGCTCAGCTCTTTTGCCAACATGCAGAGCAGTTGGAGAGGAGCTGATAGCAGGGATGTGTTTATGTTTATGTTTATGTGTATTTGTGATGCTCAGCTCTTTTGGATTCACAAATATTCCAACATGCAGAGCAGTTGGAGAGGAGCTGGTGTGTGTGTGTGTGTGTGTGTGTGTGTGTGTGTGTGTGTGTGTGTGTGTACTCACGCAGAGCGTCCCTCCACGTCCAGCTTGGTGGGGATGATTCCCTTCTTGCCCAGAACAGCAGCCACTTTCTCCACCTCTCCGCGCTCCACCGCCTTCATCAGCCGGTCGTCGTACTTGTTCCAGTCCGTGTTCTGACAACCACACAGGGAAACATCATCAGCTACAACAACAACAACAACAACAACAACAACAACAACAACAACAACAACAACGACACAGTGAAAAATCATCAGCTACAACAACAACAACAACAACAACAACAACAACAACAACAACAACAACAACAACAACAACAACAACATCATCAGCTACAACAACAACAACAACAACAACAACAACAACAACAACAACAACGACACAGTCAAACATCATCAGCTACTTTCAGTGTTTACTAGAAAAGACCAGGATTTAAACTACAAATAGCAAACATAACAAGCACAATGTCCATTCTGACACAACAACAACAACAACAACAACAACAACAACAACAACAACAACAACAACAACAGACAAAAGGCAGTTTCTCAGAGTTAACTGAAGCAGCTTCTGGGCAGAACATTTAATTGGGTAAAAGCTGAAGATGATGAAAACTTTGGCTGTGAATCAGTTATTGAGTCATCAACGGATCCAGCGCAGACATCGTTGTGACTTCAGCCTGAAGAAGAACGTCTTCAGCAGCAGAATGACTCTGTCCACAGCCCTCAGGTCCTTCAACTAGTCATTCAAGAATAAAAGTAAAACAGGCTGTGAGACAAACAGAGAATACCTGAATACCTACAAGGTGCATGGAGGTGCATTTCAGCCAGCGGCTCATCTTGGGTGAGTGGAGCTGGTCCTTGCACCGTGCTACTGAAAAGGTCGCCACGGTTACGGTTTTTACAAAAGCACAAAATGAGAAAAACAAAACAAACAAAGTGTATAAAAAATCCTCTCAGCGTCTCAGTGTCTCAGCCAGTGAGTACAGGAAGACGATGACTGTCTGACGGGAGGCTCAGCCTCAGGACGTTCCCTCATTGGGAAAGTTCAGCCTCTGGCAGGATCCGTGTCTGTCGGCGCTCCGGTGCGGATCTGTCCCGACGTTCATGGCTGCTCAGCAGTCTGGTGGAGGGTGGAGGAGTGGAGGGAGGAGAAGGAGGAAGGAGTGGAGGTGGAGAAGCAGCAGGGCCAGCCCCACCAGCCCTGGGACCTGCCCCGGCTGGAACTGCAACTCCTCCTCTGGGTGAAGTCAGCTCAGCCTGGCTGCCCTCGGCCCCCCCCGACCGTCAGCCTGGCTGCCTGTGGCCCCCCCCGACCGTCAGCCTGGCTGCCTGTGGCCCCCCCCGACGGTCAGCCTGGCTGCCTGTGGCCCCCCCCGACCGTCAGCCTGGCTGCCCTCGGCCCCCCCCGACGCTCTGCTCCTCTCTTCTGGTCTTCACCCTCCAAACGTCTTCTTAACCAAGTCTTCTGCTGCTCTTCCTCCTGTCTGGTCTGTTTATACTCTTGTCAGCCTGGCGTCCGGCAGCGTCTGCTCCTCTCTGCTCGGCTTCACCCTCCAAACAGCTTCTTAACAAAGTCTTCTGCTGCTCTTCCTCCTGTCTGGTCTGTTTATACTCTTGTTGCCTGGCGGCGTGGCGGCGTGGCGTGGCGGTGGCGGCTGCAGAGCCTCAGCCTCCTCTCTGGACGCTCGCTGCTCGGCGGCGTGGCGTGGCGTTGGCGGCGGCGGCTGCAGAGCCTCGGCCTCCTCTCTGGACGCTCGCTGCTCGGCGGCGTGGTGTGGCGGCGGCGGCGGCGGCTGCAGAGCCTCAGCCTCCTCTCTGGACGCTCGCTGCTCGGCGGCGTCTTCACCCTCCAAATGGCAAGGTCAGTCAGGCTCAGTGGGGTAAATATGTGAGCTGTCCCAGGTTTAAAATATCCCCCCCTCCCTGGTAAACAGCGGCGGTGCAGACAGCCCTGCAGACTGGTTACCTCTTTATTTTTTGACCCCCCAACCTTTCTGCAGTGACTGATAGGAAGACGGGGGCTAAGAATACATTCTGCACATGCCTGCACCCTGAGTAATGACCACAGCGTCCGTCACCACTGCCAGCATGAAACAAGGCCAGCCAGAGAGACCTTGCTTACATTGACACCCCCCCCCCCCCTACACCCCCCCCCTGCTCCCTGCTTGCCCCCCATCTGAAAATATTAATGTCAGAGGGGGATTATGGTTTGCACATTTGAAGTGGTGTTGGCACTGACCCTGGCAGGACACTACAGCCCCCCTCCAGGACACTACAGCCCCCCCCCCCCCCCCAGGACACTACAGCCCCCCCCCCACCCACCAGGACACTACAGCCCCCTCCAGGACACTACAGCCCCCCCCCCAACCCCACCACCCCCAGGACACTACAGCCCCCCCCCGACCCCGGCTGCACAGTGGCGAGGTCAGATGTCAGACGTTTTGCAGCCAGCTGTTTGAGACCCCACAGCTACAAGTGGTGCATTAAAGGAGTATTGCAGAGTTTTTCGGCCTTAAAATAATGTTTCTAGACTTGTTTCAATGGTAGAGAAGTGTTGAAGAGGACGAAGGAGCTGCAGCTGCAGCCGGAGCCGGAGCCGGAGCCGGGTCCCGTCGGCTCAAACTGCACTACAGTATGTAACTTTCCTGCACGGGTACGAAATACTGCCCCAGAGACGGCACTGACTGTAAGGAGTGGACGATGGTGGGGGGCATGGGGGTGGGGAGTGGTGGTTAATTTACACACTGCATCAGCGCCTTGTGGGCTTGTGTTACTGTGCGCTGCCAGACTGGCGTTAACAGAGCAGAGACCTCCTCCTCCTCCACATGACAGGAGGGTCCACTTACCAAAGCTGCTCCGCCGCCATGGAGACAAAGGCGCCAAAATGGCACCTAGCCACGCGGTGGCACGCTGTACATCGGGCACGTACATATCTCACATGGGTTCCTGGTGTGTGTGTGTACGTGTGTGTGTGTGTGTGTGTGTGTGTTTGTTTGTGAATCTGTTTATGTACTAGTTAATAATAGGCTGTTAGCAGCCGCTGCAGTAGCCGCTCACTGTCAAGGAGAACTCATCCCTGTTCCCCGCTTTGTACGGGACCGGCCGGGAACGTAGAACCCTTCTGGGACTGGGACCGGGGAATGTAGAACCCTTATGGGACCGGGGAATGTAGGACCCTTATGGGACCGGGGAACCTAGAACCCTTCTGGGACCCCAAAAACATCTAATATCATGACTGTTCTGGGACCGATTCTAGAACCCTTCTGGGACTGGGACCAACCCAAACATTCAGAGATCTGTATGTGTGAACCCATGGGACTGGGGAACGTGCCCTTACTGGGACCGGGGTTTCCAAGTGGAACCCTTCTGGGACCGGGGAACCTAGAACCCTTCTGGGACCGGGGAACTCTGGTTTCATGGGACCATGAACATCAATATGGGACCGGGGAACGTGGGACGCCTTCTGGACCAGTAGACCCTTCTGGGACCGGGGAACGTAGCTGCTTCATCTTCACCAATCAGCTGAGCTTGATATTCTGGTGTCTCTGTCCCACCCTGCAGAAGGCCTGACAACATGTTGTCATGGTGATGTGGTATTGTCTTAGTAAAACGACATCCGGTTGGGACCGGGGGAACGGCAACCCTGTCTGACTGACCTGGGAAGGCAACACCTGGGACTCCGGAACCTCACACTACACAGTGGAGACAGGTTTAACAGGAGCTACCTGGAGAACTGCAAGGCACTGGGATCTAGTATTTATATGTATATGTAACGGAGGTCCCCAAAAGAATCGGGTGTGCCACAGTCAGTTTTTGTACCTGGACCAGTGAGGTGACTGACGAGGTTGTGTCCCATTGGTCGGGTTCAGCCAATGAAGAAAGGAGTTCAGTTCAGTAAAAAGAGCTAGACTCAGACAGGCTTAAAAGAGAGAGAGTCTGTCGACTGGAAATAGTGAATTTTTTTTTAAAAAACGCTCCTTTTCTGTTATTCAGGATAATATTTCCCTGTCCAATCAGGGAACATCGGACACCAGTCCCTCCATTAGCTGCAGGTCCGTGTGCACGGACCCAGGAACACAACTGTTTCAGGCATCTCCTCTTAGTGGGCGGGGCCACCTGGGTTTTTGGAGCAATTGTTCCAACATGGCGCTGTTCAAACTCAGACGGGTTCGTTTGGTCGTCACAGCCATAAAACGAGCTGCACAAAACCAATGGGTGACGTCCAGCCCTGAGTGGTTCGTTTGCAGTGAGAACGTTATCGGGATGGATTCGTACAGGATGACCAGGTGTTTTGACTAGTTTGGTTCAGGCTTCGACCCGGTTCAGGCTTCGACCCGGTCCAGGCTTCGACCCGGTCCAGGCTTCGACCCGGTCCAGGCTTCGACCCGGTCCAGGCTTCGACCTGTTCAGGCTTCGACCTGGTCCAGGCTTCGACCTGGTCCGGCCCCTGGTCCGGTGGTCCGGGCTTGCAGTCCGAGAACGTTATCAGGATGGATTGGTACAGGATGACCAGGTGTTCTGACTAGTTTGGTCCAGGCTTCGACCTGGTTCAGGCCGGGCCGGGGTTTTGTTCTCAGGACCATTGATACCTCTATTCCATGGTATTTGTTTTTCTGACCAATGAGAGAACAGCTGGTTCTCACATGGCATTTGTGTACAACTTTGTACGGCTTGGGACTGTTGCCGTGTGAACACAAACGACCCAAAGGAAAGATGCAACAACTGTATCAGTTTAACCACTGGATGGGAACAAAGACATAATACAGCCTTCATTACAGTAGAATCTGATCTCTGTGAGGTGACGATTCACATCCAGATACTGTTGTTGAAACAATACTCAACTGTGTAACTGAGACAAGCATTAGCTCCAGTGTCTATTTTAACACGGGGACCTTTGGGACAAACATCAGCTGACAGTGTGGACAGGTATGTGGACAGGTAGAGCCCCCACAGCTCTGTCTCATTCTAATTATTCTGGGTGTCCAGTTCTCTTGTCGTCTTCACTCTAGGAGTTTCATCACTTTCTCCGGCTGCTCCTCCCTCCAACACCTTCGCTTCCTGCCCGTCTGAGCCCCCGGCCAGACTAATGGGGCTCCGATGTCCTCACACATGAAATCACCGGCAGAAAATATCCAACTGTCATCTGATAACAGAGCGAAGCCAAGACCAAAACATAAAGTTATACAGCGACGTGTTAAGTGATAGTCACGTCTAATGCCAGTTACTGCTGTGGTTTCATATGATGACGACTCCGGCCGTAGGACGCGTCTCTGGAAAGACATGATGTCATGAAAGGTCGACCACTGACCTTTGGAGGCAGAAGTAGTGAGTACTGACCTTCTGCTCTATTTGTTTTTGTTTTCAGTGCTTTACTGCTTGACGTGAAAAACTTCTAAAACTAGAAAAAGCATTTCCAACAATGGAAATGGTGTGAATGCTGAAAGCAATGCTGAATGAACTGAAGAAATTGTTGAAACAATGCTGGATGAGCTGAAGACATTGTTGAAAGAAAGAGAGAAACCAAGAAAGTTTGAAGCAACATGACGGAGGCTGGTTTTGAACCCATGACCTCATGATCTCCAACCATTTACTCTACCACTCCGCCACAGAGAGCACACTGACAACAAATACCTGTAACCTATTGAAGGCAGAGAACGGGAGGTTAAAGGCCCCCACATACTCGGGCGTACTGTGCGCGTACTGTGAGCAGCGCGGACTCAGTGCGCACTGTCCGCGGACATTTGAGCCTTCATAGTCGGGCGTACAGCGTCACAATAAAAACACGTCGATATGAAGATTTCCCACTGAGCGGTCTGTTGTGTGACACCGAGTACACGTACGCGGAGTACGCGCGGTCGTATTGAGCTTTGCGCGGACAGGTCGGGCGGACGTCCGCTTTGGGTACGCTTCGAGTACGCCTCCAGTACGCCTCGAGTACGCGCGGACGTCCGCGGACACATGTACGCCCGAGTATGTGGGGGCCTTAATTCTGCCGGTCACAGGGGGCAGGACAAGAAATGATGCATAAGAATCATTTAAGCGCTTTACATTTTTCTGCTGTGTTCAAAGTTCCAGTGCAAATCAATAATAATAGTGCATTATCAAGTTTGCTCATGTGACCAGACCAAGTGGTATTGGTTAAAGTTGAAAGAGTTGAGACTTTGAGTCACCACAGAGAGCAGACACTGTGGAATGTTGTCATGGATTGTAATTGTGGCACCAGTAACCACTGTGTCTTTTAACGACCACCTGAAACCAATTGAAAGTGGGAGGTGGGAGCAGAATTCAACACAACATAACCCGTCCTGGATTCGAACCAGGGATCTTTGTGTTGTAAAGCAGGTACATTAACCCCTAGTCTACCACCAGAGTTGGTAATGAGACGCCACAGAGAGCATACTGATGCTGATGTGACACTGATCAATGTGATAACAAACACCTGTAACCAAGCAAATGTAATCACTGTGTCTCTTAACGACCACCTGAAACCAATTGAAGGTGACAGAGGGGAGCAGAATTCAACACAACATAACAACAATACACAACTGGGATTCGAACCAGGAATCTGTGAGTTGCAGAGCAGGCACCTTAACCCCTACACTACAGACAGAGTTGGTCAGACAGAGACAGGTGGTGAATTTCATGCACTACACAGAGGAGAGCAGAGCAGAGCAGAGTAGGATTTCAGCTGAATTGCAGAAAAAGTTAAATATTGTAAAAAGTATAAATAGTATGAAAGAGAAAAGTCATAGCATAAAAGTATTCAAGAAGCTGCACATTTTGATATATGAATTGTTGAAACAGCACAAAGTATGAAGGAGTAGTTAGGTGCGCGGAAGAAGTAAGAATAAGTATAAAGAAACAAAATGGCCGACCAGAAGAACAATAGTGTGAATGCTTTCAGCATTCACACTAACTAGACAAGAGTTTACATATTTAGCTTTAGGACAAGTTCACATGTTCAGTTATTGTTCTGAGCAGGAGGTTGAAGGTGCATCAGTGTCAATCAATCAAAGCCATCAACATCATGGATGAAGCTGATGTAGCTTTTAGCTCAAGACAGTGATGTTTGGTAATCAGATAGTAATGAGAAAATGGAAAGATGCTGCAGGCGCATTACTCAGGAAATATAAACTATCTAATAGATTCTGATGAATGGGTAAAAGGTCTCTGCAGTTTACCTCATTACCAGTTTTCCATTCGTTTGCATTGACCTCTGTCCTGTTCAATTCTCTCAACGTGTCACATTTATGAGTCATTTAGGATGGATGTGGCGACGGCGACGGCACTTCATGTTATTACAGAGTACAGACACTGTTTTACACTGTTCACGATTCCTCACACGCAGTCGACACTGAACAAAACATTACGTTGAATTGTTTTTCTCTCGAAGGCAACTGGACTCGTGTTTGTCCAGGAAGACGTTTCACCTTCATGGGTTCACAACGCATCGGTCTGACTAGTCTGACGTCAACTGACGAGTCAAGTTGTTGCATTTCTTCACACCAGCGCTGATGTGTTCTTATATTGTAAAATATAAAACATAATAAAAAGAGTGATGAACTCTTAGACTGTGCATAAGATTTGACATAAAAATAGACTTGGAGCCATTATTTATTGATGTATTTCTTTCTCTGACAGACATGGTGAACGACAGCACATGATGCTCATGCTACAGCATCATCTCACCATGTCATTTTAAACCTGTGCTGCATCAAGTGCATGTCTGGTCATCTGCTCATCTCTGTAAACACAGCAGCACATGATCATTCACAGTGAAGGATAAATATTCATTCCTGACTGTGTCCAGTCATCTTAGCTATTTAAAATAAAAGACTGTCAGAGGCCACTTGGCCTCAACAAGCAGGAAGAGCAGCGTCATTACAGACCAATCAGGATCAATACTTATAAATAAAACCATAGATAGATGCTATAAGTATAATATAATATGATGCTGTAAATATACTAGAATAAGAACTTTCCTGGGGCCATCGTATGGGGACAACAAACAAACAAGAAAATTGAAACAACTGTATCTTCACAGTTTTCACTCGTTTTACCAGTTGACTACATTTCCAAAATGTTATTCAATATAATTAAAATATTACCATAGTGAATGTAATTGTCTTAAACTTACACATGCGGACAAAAACAAAGATTTCTTCTCACATATTATTTTGATGGAGAAAACCAAGTGACCAGTGTCAGAATGAGAAGGTCTGCAGCTCTACCTGCAACATATTGATGCATCTGCAGCTGGATTCAATACAGACAGATGTTCAGTATGCAGAGACCAACAGAAAGTATGGTACCATGAGCCCTAACCAGGAACTAAATGTAGTTCCTGGTTCATGACGACAACGACAACGACGACGACGACGACGATGTATGGACGCCATTAAAATGTCACTATAATAAAAACGATCACTATATCAATATATCTATCCATCAGTGGTGACATTGGGCCTATAGAGAGCTTTGTGTAACAGTTTAACATGGCCGACCATGTTTACAGGTGATGCACTGACGCTGACGTGTTATTGGACGACTGCTATGATGAGGTAATGCATCACCAAAAAAGTGAAATAAGTGCAGGTGTGAAAACGTCCTCAGAGATCAGGTGTTAGACCGACCCCCATCACATTTCTAGTTGACTTCTAGTTTATGAAGAGGCTTCAACCCGACACCAATCATCTGCAGGATGATATTTTTATCTTTTATCCTCAGAGATACCTGTTTGTGACATGGAAATAGCTGCAAATAGCTGCAAATAGCTGCAAATAGCTGCAAATAGCTGCAAATAGCTGCAAATAGCTGCAAATAGCTGCAAATAGCTGCGTGCTCTGTGAACGTCCCAGTGACAGCTTGATTTAAGGCTGCAGTCGACCTGGTGGCAGAAGTCTGGCAGCGTCAGGGTTAATGAGGAACATAAAAACCAGAAACTGTGGCAGCTGTTCTGCAGCAGGAGCCTCCTGCAGTACCAACCAGCCCCCCCAGTCCCCCCCCCCGGACCAAGAAACCTGGTGTCCATTCACAACCATTATATGGACAAATCCTGCTGCGTGGACCCCCCGTAACTCAGACTCTGAAAACTCTCACAGCTCTTAGTCCACATGAGGGGGAGGAGATGATGAGGGAAAGTTGAATTTTGGGTGAACTATCCCTTTAACAGTAGCAGGTTTACACCTCCTGCATGAAGTGGTGAACTGTGCAACTGTCTGGGCATGTGGAGTGTGAGCACAACCCCCGGGACAGAAGGAGTGGAGGAGGAGGAGGAGGAGGAGGAGGAGGAGGAGGAGGAGGAGGAGGAGGGGGAGGAGGGGGGGTGGTAGGGTTGGGGGGGGGGGGGGGTGGGAGGGGGTTGGTGGGGGGTGTATGATGACTTAATGTGTTGAAGAAGAATGGGAGGAGAGACAGCAACAAGATACAACATGTTCTGTCATTACAGGACGGGTTGATGACTCAAAATTAAAGTTCTTCAAGCCCCCCCCTCCAACCGCCACCCCCCCCCCCCCCCCCCCCCCCCCACTGATGGTTGAGGCCAGGTGTCCCTCTGTTTTTGGTATGTAAGTGCAGCATACATGTGCATAGCTGCTAAACACAGGTCTAGTCCTGCTGGGCAGAGTCTGGACAGAGAGACAGAGACAGCGCTGCCCCCTGGTGGTTGGCAGAGAAATGTCTTTTAGCAACGCTGGAAACCTGAGTGCAGCGTTAAATGATCTGATTGGCTCTTTTTGTTTTGTTCCCTTTGTTTTAAAAGTGCATTTACTTCCTTCAGGAACAACCAGTCATCATCATAACACAGAAACTGAACTGGATGGATTCAAACGAGTCAGATGTAACTATGCTCGGTAGCGTCACTGCAGGTTTCCTCCTCCTTCCTGCTGCTTCTCTCACTTCTAAACTCTGAGCCACGAGGAAACTGAAGAGACGGAAGTTGGAGCTGAAGCACAGAGGGATTAGATCCTGGAAGCAACTCGGCCTCCAGTAAATAAGAGACGGTACAGGAGAAGCTTCCTCTCTGTCCTATTGGAAAACTTATTTACTACATTATTAGTATAAAGATTTATTTCCACTCTGATCATATTGAAACCACAGTATTTCAGGATGTGACTGTATTCCCTGTTTTATGTCTTGTTCCCAACACTCTGACCTAAATTGAGAACGAACACATCAAGAAAGCACCAGGTCCAGGTCCAGGTCCAGGTCCAGGTCCAGGTCCTGGTCCTGGTCCAGACCCAGACCCAGACCCAGACCTAGACCCAGACCCAGGTCCAGGTCCAGGTGCTGGCTCACACCGGTTCAGATGAGTTACGACCTGGCGGTCAGAGCCTCCTTTGCTATTTTCTTCTACTTCCGCCCCCCGCTGCCCCGCTGCCCCGCTGCCCCGCTGCCCCGCTGCCCCGCTGCCAGGGTTGGGGATCAGGCCTCCAGCTGCCAGAACGGCGCCCTTTGCCCCTGCCAGCTCCCCGATAAAGACCCTCACAGCATCACCAGTAACAGGAATATCTGTCCTGAAACTTCTAGACCAGCTACGGCTCATGAAAGAGAGGTCAAACTGATCTGATGTTGAATCTGACAGCGACGCTTCCTGCTGCTGCTGCTGCGTCAGGACGGTTTAAACATTATAAAGGTGACTTGATAATTGTGTAAAATTGCTGAATAATAAAAATACAAAAAGGGCCGTTTTATTTCAGATGAGGAAAAACGGACTCCAAGGAAAGAGCAGTTATTGTACGAGCATGGTTAGGATGTGGAGCGAATCTCTGAGAGGACGTGAGAACAATAAACCAGAAGGTTTTCAGAATATTAACGTTTGTCTCCATTTAAACCCAGACAGCCGGTGATTTACTGACGTAGCGTCTCTTAGCAACGTCCTTTCCATCAGTGCCATCCCATCAGGAACCAGAAACACTGCATCCGTCCATTTTTAGCCATGCTTGTGTCTTGGTGATGGAAACGTTGGAGAGTCTTTTAACGACCACAGTGTCTCAACATGGAGCTGCAGCTGGACACAGAGTGACACCTAATGATCTGATGACGTCTGTTGACGCCTCAACACTGTGGTCACTCGCTCTTTGTTCTTTAGGGTAAACCATAAGGTTGACTTTTTTCTCTCTCTCTTTTGACTGAATTGTCAATTGTCAGTGCAAGCTATTTTTAGAACGGTGGAGCAGAGCCGTGAGCTGCTCAGAGCTACGCTATGAGATAATAACACAACGTGACCACACAGAGTTGTTTTAGAGGGAAATTCAGAGACTGTTGATGAACAACTGTCCCTGAAGGCAACTGGTGGACAAGTTTTGACCTGAATTTCCACGCTAAAATAATTAACAACTGTTACCAACAGAGTTGTTTTATCTCATAGCGTGGGAAATACAGGTCACTGTTGATCCACAACTGTCCCTTGTTGGATTGTGTATTTGATGAGTTTGATGAGGGAAACCAAGAAATCCCATGAGCCTCCGTAGCGTAGCTCTGAGCAGCTCACGGCTCTGCTCCGCCGTTCTAAAAATAGCTTGCACCGACAATTAAAGGTAACGAACCTACTGCTAACGAATGGGACAGTTTGACTAAATGTTGAACTATCCCTTTAATGCCAGTTGGTAAATGTTGTCCAGACTCTTCTTCATACAGTTCTCAAACCTCAGAATATCTCGATTCTTCACAAACATCTGAATGTTTCACAGACAGAGACACGGTGGTCGTGTTGGAGGAAATGAAAGCTCCAGTTCTGCAGCTCACGGCTCTGCTCCGCCGTTCTAAAAATAGCTTGCACCGACAATTAAAGGTAACGAACCTACTGCTAACGAATGGGACAGTTTGACAAAATGTTGAACTATTCCTTTAATGCTAGTTGGTAAATGTTGTCCAGACTCTTCTTCTCAAACCTCAGAATATCTCGATTCTTCACAAACATCTGAATGTTTGACAGACAGAGACAGTGGTCGTGTTGGAGGAAGTGAAAGCTCCAGTTCTGCAGCTCACGGCTCTGCTCCGCCGTTCTAAAAATAGCTTGCAGTGGTCGTGTTAGAGGAAATGAAAGCTCCAGTTCTGCAGCTCCTCAGTGAGAATGTCGGTGGCTTTGCCGACACATCTTAAACAGCCATGAGTGGAATAACAACGCCCCCCCCCCCAGCAAGACGACTCTGAACAAGCAGTGTTATGGCTCTTGGCTGCAGATGCTGCTGCTGCTTCATCGCTGATATTATTTCAGCTGGTCTCATGATGAGGAGACAAAGAGCACACGGTTATGAAACGATTTTAAATGACTTTGTAAGAAACTATTGAAGTTTTGAATACAAAACACCACAGTTCATTTAAAAAAAGAACATATTTTCTTGAAAAAGCCATTATAAACACATACTATATTCAAATCAGCACTGGCAGCGCGTTGGAAGACAGTTATGGCCCGCGGCAGCGCTGTGACAGTCATATTAAGACTAAACAGAGAGCGAAGGCCGGGTTTGTGTGGGTCTCACCTCAGGAAGATGACGAGGCCGTGTTAATAGAAACAACACGCCGTGTTTTGTCTCGCATGCCCCTATTTGGTGAAATCAGGAATTCTTGGGGCATGCTGCGACTTGGGCACAAACACTGGTGATGATGCTTGTTTGGCCAGCGCTCACATGTCATCTCACACACACACACACACACACACACACACACACACACACACACACACACACACACACACAGGGCTGAATGCCTCTGGGGGGCTGAATGCCTCTGGGGGGCTGGTCAGACGGGCCAGACGCCATAAAAACTGTTGGTTTTTATGGAATGTATTAAACAATGGTCACATTACTCTGTGGTAACAAACCACTTCAGCAGAGGTTACAACATCTCTACAGCCATGCAGTCAGTTAGTTGATGTAAAACACTGATAGAAACATTCTCAATATGAGTTCCATAAAGTGTAGAAAGGACAGTGGAGCTGCCGTGGCTCCGTGTGGCCGCTCTGACCTCTGACAGGACGAGACCAGGAGACAGCGAGCAGCGAGCAGCGAACAGCGAGCAGCTCAGCCTATCGTCTCTACATGTTGTCAACAACGTGCAGTCTGTGGTCGGGAGCAGGGGACACGTTGGGAACAGTTTGTCTCCACAGCTCCATCTCTTCCTGGTTGTTACAGACAACATCAGCCACATTCCTGTTTTCCTTCTGTTCCAGGAAGCTGAGGCTGAGAGGCCGCTGGGCTCTGGAACAAACTGAAAACTGGATTTATTTAACAGAGAACAGCAACATTTACTGCAATGTGTTATTATTTATTGCTCTTTAATGTTTCTATGGTCTATTGCAGTGGTTCTCAACGTGGGGTCTGGGGACCCCTAGGGGTCCTTGACAGATCTGAACGGGGTCCCAATTTATTTCTTATCTTACCACTTTTTCTAGATTTTTTTTTTTACTTTTCTATTTTGAACATTTTTTGAGAATTTTTTTTTTTTTTTTTTTTTTTTTTAAACCTTTTTATTTTAGAAATTTTGCCACTTTTTTTTGGAAACTTTTATTTTGAACATTTTTTACGAGAAATTTTTACCACTTTTTTTGAGAATTTTTTTACTTTTTACTTTTAGAATTTTTTACCACTTCTTCCTCGAAATGTTTAAATGTTTTTGGAGAAATTGGACCACTTTTTTCCAGAAATTTCTCTATAATATTTCCAAAAGTTCACACCACTGGCCTTAATTTAAAAGTATAAAAAGTAACGTTCTTCAGTCTCAGAGCAAATATTTGTGTATTTCTGGTGTTTACTTCTAATTTGGTCCAATGGGGTCCGTGGTCTAGTTTGTGTCAGTTTAGGGTCCTTGATGTACAGAAGGTTGAGAACCAGTGCTTTATTGAATCATCTTGTCTTTTCCCTTTAACTCCAGCTCGTCTCAGACTCTCTGGCTCCTGTCAACAGTTCCATGTTTTGCATATTCTGTGCTATAACTGTTTTCTTGTCTGTACAGAACATATTGAACGTCTGCCCGTCCAGTCCAGGGTGAGGGATCCGTCCTCTGCTGCTCACCCTGAGGTTTCTCCTGGTTGTTGTTATGATGGGATGTAAAGCCCTTTGACACAAACTGTAATGGGCTGTTGCCTTGCCTTGGCTTTTGCCTCCCAAGTCTCTTGCCTTGTATTGCTTTTGCTTTGGTGCCAAACTTTTCGACTCTGTTAAAGGGATAGTTCACCCAAAATTCTAATTTCTCATTATCTTCTCACCCCCATGTCGACTAAGGCCTGGGAGAAGTTTCCTCCGTGGCTTTAGTCCACATGAAGGCGAGTAGATAATGAGTGAAATTTGAATTTTGGGTGAACTATCCCTTTAATGAAGGGGTGATAAATAAAGTTATGAACAGAGTTGAGTTCATTAAATTGTCCAAGTTTGATTGTGTGGTAAAGACACGACACCAACACACGGAGCAGCAGCTTGATGAGGTCTGAGCCCCCCCCCCCTCCCCCCAGCAGGGAGTCGCTCATCAGCACAATCTGCTGCTGCTGCTGAGCACGCCTGTGTGTGTGTGTGTGTGTGTGTGTGTGTGTGTGTGTGTCTCTGTGTGTGTGTGTGTGTGTGTGTCAGCTGCAGCCCACCCAAAGGAAGTCAAAGTCAGCTCAGCCCCCTCTCACATGCCATCCTCCCCCAACACTGGTAATCTCTCTATCCCTAACCCAACACACACACATCCCAGCCAATCGCTCCCTTAAAGGGATAGTTCACCCAAAAATTCAAATTTCCCTCATCATCTCCTCCCCCTCATGTGGACTAAGAGCTGGGAGAGTTTTCAGAGTCCTCCGTTCCTTCTCTGAGTTACGGGGGGGTAATGACTGAAATTTGAATTTTAGGTGAACTATCCCTTTAACTCACACATGACAAACATCCCATAATGTTGCCACCACACGCGGACTAATGCAGTCTGCTGGTTCTGAGGCAAAGTGAGGCCTCTGCTCCCGGTCGGTGGCGGCGCAGCATGGGAACGCGATGGGGGGGGGGTCGATGACCTCATGGCTGCCCCCGTGGAGCCAGACCATAATCCTAAAAACACAGACCGTCACGTTGCTGCCACCCTGCTACACAGCCAACGCTACATCCAGCCTAAAACAACCTGCTGTGACTCACAATGATCTGTGTTTGTGAACGCGGCGTAAAAACAGCTGTTGAAGCAGAAACACAAGATTCACTGATAATGAAGAATAATAATAATAAGAATCTGAATATCGGTATCGGCCGCTGTGCAGCATTTAGCCCAGAAAAATATCAA
Organism: Decapterus maruadsi; assembly: GCA_030347415.2. Taxonomy (NCBI): domain Eukaryota; kingdom Metazoa; phylum Chordata; class Actinopteri; order Carangiformes; family Carangidae; genus Decapterus; species Decapterus maruadsi. Next base: position 36,414,693 of record CM064900.1, read on the forward strand.
CAACTGGTTTTCACCATCTGGAAAATTACAACAACAACTGCTTTCACAATTTGTGTCATTTGGCTTTGAACTTTTGGTCACATTTGATAATAAGTAGTAAATACACACTATGAAGCATTAATAAACACTAACACATGAATACTCATCAGTTTATAAACACAGTTAGTTCTTATCAATGATGAGTACAACATTTTAACTGTGTTTATAAACGACACTGGTTCTCAACCTTTTCTACATCAAGGACCTGACATTTACACAAATTAGACCACGGACCCCCCCTGGACCAGATCTAGAAATAAACACCACAAATACACAAATACTTGTTCTGACACTGAAGAACGTTACTTTTTTATACTTTTAAATTAAGGCCAGTGGCAGGAATTTTTGGAAATATTATAGAGAAATTTCTGGAAAAAAGTGGTCCAATTTCTCCAAAAACATTTAAACATTTCTAGGAAGAAGTGGTAACAATTCTTAAAAAAAAAAAAAAAAAAAGAATCTAGAAAAAGTGTTAAAATGTAAAACCCCCACGTGGTCAAATTTAACCATGTGTTAAAATGATGTTCAAAATGCTTAAAATTCTCAATGTAAACATTTTTTAGATCTAAAAAACCTGTTCTTTTCATTTAAAATTTCCTTGAAAGCCACTGCAAAGAGGGAGTTCCAAAAACACCATGTGTTATAAATGATGAATTCAGTTGAGACACTTTAAACAGGGAGAGAGGGGGGAATTAACTAATTCTTCATGGGCCGACTGCAGCGAACTTATTATATGAAGTGTTACCATTTTTTTTATCTCACTGCTGACAAAAGGCATACTTTGAAAAGGAGGGGGGGGGGGGAGGGAGGAAAAGAGGATTTTTTCATTTAAACATTAAACGTGAACCTTCTGACCAAGAACCTGCTGACACTTCTAGCTTCTTCTACTGAGGACAGACCATGTTTAGGAAGAGTTTTCTCTGCATCAACTGGACAAAGATTTTCAACATTTTGACTATTCACTGCCATAATCCCTAAAAGCATAGGTTCATACTTTGAAAAGGTTTTTAGATCAGGGGCAGAGGGAGCCAATGAGGATTTTCATCAAACTCATCAAATACACAATCCCACCCCACCCTGGTGGACAAGTTGAGACACTGCCTGCAGGGGCTGGAGATAATAACCAAGAACCAGAGTTGATGAATTTCCTTTTTTAAGCTGGATAAGGCTCAGTGGGTGCTGGGGTTCAGAGTATTTGCCTTGAAGGCTGCATTACACGTTATTATCTCATAGGTGCTGGGGGGCCCACCAGAGTGTTGTGGAGTTGTTGGATTGTGTATTTGATGAGTTTGATGAGGGAAACCAAGAAATCCCATGAGCCTCCGTAGCGTAGCTCTGAGCAGCTCACGGCTCTGCTCCGCCGTTCTAAAAATAGCTTGCACCGACAATTAAAGGTTAAATGTTGAACTATCCCTTTAATCGGCCATAGTGCCTAACCTGATTTTCTAACAGTTGAACTGGAACCGGGTTATACGCAGACACTCCTGGACTTGTAGCATAGCACTAGACCGTTACACAACCGTCCACAGAGCTGCGGTGCTGCAGACGTTTTAAAGCCTCAGTGTGGCAGCCAGGCAGGTGGAGATGAAACTCAACCACTTGTTTTCATAATGGCTTTAGTTCTGGTTACACAAAAACCCTGTGGTGGTTGGGTATGGGATAGATTATTATCTCTTTCAGATTCAGCCAGGTCTCCTGTACTCGTGTCATTGTTGGCAAGGAGAGAATACAACCACTCTGCAGCAATACACGTTTGGAGTCCAGGGTCGATTTCAGGCTGTTGAACAAATAATAATAATGTTGTGTTAGCTGTGCTCCATCTCCTGCATTGTTACTGTGAAAGATTTTAAGAACTAATATTTGTAGCTTTGTTGAACACGTATAAATGGAGCTGCAGGACAAACTGACCTTTAATTAATGAAAAACTCAACATTGGATAAAGAAGCACAGAAAGTTTACAATTAACCTTGTAAAGAATCTGTCAAATACAAAAGCATGTTTCTGATGAACCGTCATTATCTTAAAGGGACAGTTCAACATTTAGTCAAACTGGCCCATCACCATAATCCCTATAGTCATAGCAGTAGGTTCATTACCTTTAATTGTTGGTGCAAGCTATTTTTAGAACGGCGGAGCAGAGCCGTGAGCTGCTCAGAGCTACGCTACGGAGGCTCATGGGATTTCTTGGTTTCCCTCATCAAACTCATCAAATACACAATCCAACAACTCCACAACGCTCTGGTGGACAAGTTGTGACCTGCACATTCACCACGCTATGAGATAATAACACAACGTTACCACAGAGTTGTTTTAGAGGGAAATGCATGCAAAACCTCTGATGCACGTTGCCTTCAGGGACAGTTGTTCATCAACAGTCTCTGTATTTCCCTCTAAAACAACTCTGTTGTGGAGTTGCTGCTACAAACATCTCGCACAAACCAACAACAGCAACCAACCCACTCCTGAGACTAAGAGGGATTATGGCAATGGGCCATTTAGCCAAAACGCTGGACTACCCCTAAACACTGAGGTACGACTACAACAGCAGGTGGTGATCACAGCTAAAGGCCTGGGGGTGGGGGGGGGGGGGGGGGGGGGGGGCATCATGTTCCTTCCATCCATCCCAACCCCCTTCTGATAGAAAACAACCCTGAAATCAGAGCCATTTCAACCTGCATCAGGCTTCCTCCTCCTAGTGTGCAGCCTCCAACACCACCCTGCTCTCTGGTTGGTAAAATAACACCACTTTCATGGGGGGGGGGTCCCTGCATTTCACCCTAAAGGCCGATGTCGGCCAGCAGAGACTACAGGGTGTGTCAGGAGGACAAAGAAGCACAAGAACATTGAGACGAGACTCCAAACTGTGACGTAGCAGCCTTATGAAAGCTGAGAAACAATGACAGTCTGACACACATGAGCATGACGTCATGAATGATCATTTATGAGTCTTCTGTATTGAAGCTGAGCCACAGAGGAGCAGACGCTGCAGCCGTTGCAGCCGTACACAGTCTGGTGGGATTCACCGAGCGTCCAGCGGCGTGTTTATCCTCGCCGACTGCACCGCCCTGCAGACGTCTCCTCCTCCTGAAGGCACTAACGTCTGCCATATCGACCTGACGAGAGCCACGTTACATAAGACACATTACTGAAATACCTGGAGACTCTATGAGCTCCACCTCATCCCAGTCCAGTCTCGTTCAACACGGACCCAACGGACAGACGGTGACGTCCAGGACGACCACGAACAAGCCCAGACGTCAGGTCAGATTAGAGTTAGGGAACAACATACAACTCCTCCTCCTCCTCAGCTGCTCAGCAACCACCTCCCTGACCTTTGACCTCTCAGGTGAGGAACCCCACCCTCTAAAGGCTCTGAAGAATGTCAGTTATCTGTGTGTTGTGTTATCTTGAACATCCACCGGGCGCCGCGGCCGTGTCACAGCTGCCTGAGCCAATCACAGCTGACCTAAGAGTCAATGTCCACCAGGAGCACGAGCAGAGCTGTGATGAGGAAACGACACACGACCAGACACCTGGAAAACCAAGTACTGCCTTATTCCACTAGAACTGGACAAGTGAAGCACACGTCGACGCCTTTGTTCTCCAACTCTGATCAAGACTCCAACTGGGATTAGAATGTGATTTTCTCACTTATTTCCAGACATTTCTCTCTAATATTTCCAAAACTTCACGCCATTGGCCATAATTTAAATGTATAAAAACTAGGCCTGTAACGATAATATTTCAAAACGGCAGAACTTCACACACCCATTCCAGCGCTCCGTCGCTGTTTTTTCCCCCCGTCGGACACGTTCCGCCATCGTCACTCACACACACATCACACAGCCAGAGGCTCTGCACACTGTTTATGAACTTGATTAGTTTCAACAAGTCGGTCGGGTTTTACCGTTATGCCCGTTTATGAGGAGAGTTAGTGACTGAGACCGAGACCGAGACCGAGAGGGGGCGGGGGTCTCGGCGGCGTGGAGCGGTGCGGGACTCGGACTGCAGCGCTGCTGCTGCTCCATGACACTGAGACTGACGGCCGGTGAGCGCTGTGGGACGGCGCCGGGACTCAAAGCAGCACCCGCTACTTGTTGACAACAGCGGTGGTACGTGCTTACAGACCAGAAACACATTGGAAAAAGTCGCTCTTGACAAAGAAAAAAAAGTAGGGACCCGACCTGCCGTGCCGTGTAAAAAACAAACACAACAACAACAAACTGACGGCGAGTGTCACGACTTCCTGTATCTGGCCCTTCAAATGAAAAGCCCTATGGCCTTCCAGTTCAGTCATATTGAATTTGACTTTTTTTTGAAAAGACACGGCTCCAAATGTTTTTTTGTTTTTTTCCTGCAACCAATCGGCCAATGAGATTTTGGTCGGCTAAATTGCATTGTATTATAATGAGTTTGCCCAGTGCATGAAATGTGCTTTATAAATAAGATTGAATTGAATTGAATAATATTTTTTTGGTCGACTAGTGTGTTTTGGGGGCAGCCGTTGTTATAATTGTTAATGTTATATATTGTTGTTATAATAATAATTCAGTTTTTGCTATCAAAATCAATTTTTTTTAACCTTTAATGAAATTCGAATAGAATCGAATCGTGTGTCGAACCGTGGGTCAGAAATCGAGATACGAATCGAATCGTGACTTTGGTGTATCGTTACAGGCCTAATAAAAACATAATGTTCTTCAGTCTCAGAACACATATTGTTGTATTTCTGGTGTTTACTGTGGGTCACTGTAAAAGCACGATACAAAATAAATGAATTATTATTGTTTTCTTCTAATTTGGTCCGATGGGGGTCCAGGGTCTAATTTGTGTCAGTTTCGGGTCTTTGATGGTTGAGACCCACTGAGGCCAAATAACCCAAGCTCTCCATCCAGCGGGTACAAGCAACGCAGTCTCAGCTGTTTCACCGTCATGGCGGCCTGTTGTGTGTGACGGCGCTCTGCTGCATCGGTATGAGCGGTACGCTCCGAGCTGAGAGGAACCGTTAAATGCAGTCATTTCTTTATACTTCAATTGGTTAATTGAAAGCAAGAGGTTAAAGTTGCAGCTCTAACTAAAACATTTCAGCTTTCTGAGCAGCTGTGTATAAAGTGAAGTGCAGCCACAGGAACAACAGATCAATACGGAGCGTCTCTTCACGCTCCACTGAGCACAACGTCGTCAAAAGCCCTCGACACTTGGGTTTTGAGAAGTTGCTCTGAAAAGCCGACGACGCCACACGGTTTTCATTTTCTTCTGGTGGTGTTTAAGGACATGGACAAATCTACCACAAAGACCTTGTTCACTAAGGTTGAAGAGACGGCGTCCTCCTTTGTTGTGACACCATGAACCGACCGACCCAACCTGCACCTCCAGCCGTGATTGGTTCATTATCACTGTCTGTTCATGTCGTCTGTCAAAACATGGAGAAATCAGTTCTCTCTGTATCGACCGGTCTCAGCCTACGTCTCTATAGAACAAACCTTAACACCTTTATGGACTGGAGCTCTGGTCGGACAGCTCCACATCTGATGATGTCATCCTGGGGGAACACAGGAAGAGACTGACTGATCAAAGAAAACAATCAAGTACTTGAAAATAATCGTTAACTGCAAACCTCGACTCTTTTGTCCTCTGTCAAACCTGAAAATATCATGATTTCTAGTGCGAGATGATGGCGATTACACATGACAATGCTTGTCAAGACAAACCCTGTAAAACGTCTCCTACAGAAAGCGGAGCGTTGCCTGGAGCGTTGCCTGGAGCGTTGCCTGGAGCCGAGCGGAGCCCAACCTGCAGACCTCATCCTGCTTTCCGGCTCCAGCTGGTATTAGAGGAATGTGTTGGCGTCTCAGACCCGGCATGGTCCATAAGCTCAGCTTTGTCTCAGATACTTGAAGTGGTTTGGCACAAAGTGGGAATTCCTTGGATCAAACACGTTCTTATAAATGAATACTTGAGAGGCATGACCTGTTGGACGGTGATGAGATATGACAACAGAAATAAAAGACAGCGCACCTTGAAAACAAGGACAGTCTGAGGAGGATGTTTAGGTCGGGCCCGGTGATTAAAAGCAGATTCCAGAACAGCTGCTCTTTGCACGGCGCGAGGCGTGAAAGAAGAGACTGTTACCTCCTCAGCTGATTGTCTGTTCTGGCTGGAGTTCAGTTTCTCTTTGTTATTCACATGAGCAAAAAGCAAGTTCCCTTTGAATTCCCCCTGGCCTCTCCCACTCGGAGAATGTTGAAGTGTTATTCTTAATTATTAGTCACCACCACGCGAGGGAAGAGTGAAGGAGTTCAACCTCCGAGCCGAGCATTGTGTCGGAATGAAAGAAGACTGTGTTCAAACATTCAGTCAAGACCTGATGCACAATACGTGATATCAGACCAGACGACACCTTTACCTCCAGCACACTAATCAAAACAAAGGTTCAGTCTGTCTGTAATACAGTTTCAAGTAGCTTAAAGGGATAGTTCACCCAAAACTCAACTTTCACTCATCATCTCCTCCCCCTCATGTGGACTAAGAGCTGGGAGAGTTTTCAGAGTCCTTTTTCAGTGAATTTTGGGTGAACTGTCCCTTTAACCCTACAGTGATGACTGTCAGGATAACACTAGGTCCATTTCTGCTGTCCACAGATTAAAGCGTTGTAAACGTCAGGCCTGTTTCCTGGATCCAGATCACCTTCAGATTCTCCCTGAGGTTGTTGTTAAACAGAAAACAAATCCAGTTGTGTTACTTTTTTTAAACGGCTGCTTGTCGTTTCAAGCAGTGAGACATTTAACATCGTGGATACAGCCTACGTAACCACTTCATTTCTCAAAGGCATTTTCGACTTCTTCCCTGAAAAGGGCCAGATCGCTGAACTCACGTCTCCTCTGGCGTTGTGTCTCTCTCTTAGCAACGGCCGGAAGCCGAACACCCACGCTGCACGTTGAACTGTGCAGGATTGTAAAGGCTGCCTATCAAGAGAGGATGACTGGCCGTAGCTGCATTGTGAGGATTTAAAACCACGTTACAGCCACAGGACGGGGTCGGTGAGGTTAACTGAAAAGCATTAAGAACCATTGAATATTCTATTCATGAATAATTGTGCCGTCTTATTCACTGTGCTCATTCGTGACTGTATCACATGCAGCCTCCTGAGGACACGGTCGCTGCAGCATTCCTGGAAAGACTTGCTGTTTATCCGCGGTGCCATGGCGCCCTGATGGCGCCCCGATGGCCGACTGCTGCAACGTCTACGGAGGTTTCATTGTAGTGTTTTTACACAAGCACAGATGGTGCAGAAGGCTTAGCCAACAGCACCATGAGAACACACCAAGAGCTTCGGTTTGTTTGGTACTTTTACCTAAAACTATGATGTATAACATCCTTCAGATAAATCTGGCTCCAGGTTTCAGGTCTGTGCTGCTGTCGCTCCATCATCATTGTCTGATTACTGCAGAGTTGGATTCATTGTTAGTATAAATTCATTTCTCTGTAATATTGCTGGTATGATTTCCTGCTCATAAATTATAAAGTAAACGGGTGATGTTCAGACTGGTGAGTTGACTGAACATGTTTGGGTTGAAGCTTCATCCTACAGAGCTGTAGCTTCAATAAAAATTAGTGATGTCACTGTAAAGAAGAAGAAAAAACCTTAGTCAGTTGAAACTATGAAAATGCAATAGTGCTTGAACTGTGAAATGCAAAAGTACTCATTATGAAGAGAAATGCCCCTTTAAGTGTTGGTTTATTCTATGTTACAGGCTGTAATTAGATTATTGATACTCTTGCATCTACGTCTAAGCTGCATTTTACTGAGGTGGAGATTTAAACCAGCAGCTCTTTGCAGGACCTACTGTCTTGATTCATCCTCTGATAGTTTGTCTGGTTATAAATAAATATCATACAAAGCAACACCTTCAGAACTCCATCCAATTCTACAAACAAACTCTTGTGATTGCTTTTACAATGAAAGTTCTTGTTACCGATTAAGAACAAAATGCAAAATTCTTAAATTTGCAAATTAATTATACCAACTTTATCTGTATTTGTCTTTTGTATATTCTCTATTTATTCTATTGTTTGTATTTCATATAGGCCTACAATGGATGCATACAGTGACGCACAAACAGATAGATAGATAGATAGATAGATAGATAGATAGATAGATAGATAGATAGATAGATAGATAGATAGATAGATAGATAGATAGATATTATTGATCCCAAGCTGAGATATTACAGTGCAGCAGCAGCTTTACACAGACACACAGTGACGATAACAGAACATAAAGAATAAAGAAGTATATTTGAGTCCAAGTAAAAGAGTGAAACAGTAAGAACTGCGTCAAGCACCTCATGTTTCTACTATTGCCATCAAACTCAAACTTAGAAACTCAACTCCAGAGTCCTGGCAGGTTAGAACCCCTGGTCCAACAGCCTGAGTGTCCTCCTGATAACCACCAAGACAAGGCACTACGCGCAGTGATTTAGTGATCCCCCCCCCCTCCTCCTCCTCCTCCTCCCTACCGCACTTTGTTAATAACAACGACAGTCGGTGAGACAGAGTCATTATTACATGAGAAGCTCTGACATGAAGGCGGACGGGAGGCGGCGGAGGAACACGGCGGCAGCACCGCGGCGGCACCGCGGCGGCGGCAGGGCCACCTCCAGAGGGGCAGGTGCTTCCAGCGGCTGGCCGTGATTCATCCGCCCGGACCCCCGAGCAGCAGCCGCAGCCACCGTGGGAACATGCCCGCGGTTAACGTGGTGGTTGTGGGGCGAGAGGAGGGGGTCAAGTTACAAACAATAGCCCCGGTGGGGGTTGAAACAGTAGCTCTGTTAGTTAGTTAGTACCCCCCCCCCCTCCAGGCTGATTCAACGGCTGGAAACGGAGATATCAGCAAAACAAAGTGGAAAGAAAACAACTCACTGTGATTGTCACTTCGTGCTTTTTCAACCGATACTTGAGGCTCTTCATCTTGTCACGTGTTAGTTCCTCGTGTTAAAAGTGTCCTCTGGTGAAAACGTTCATCAATAGTGCAAAACTAAACTTTCTACAAAGTCCACACGAAGAAGAAACTTTGATCTGGCTCCCTTTTTCCTCACGGAGCGAGTTTCACCTGACGCTTAACCGCAAACTGCACGCGCTTTGATTGACATCCTCTTGGGCCAATCACACTGCAGCCTGCGCGGTGAGGGTCGCGTATGGACCAATCAGCAACGCCGGTGGGCGGGACTTCCTAGTGCAGCGTCGTCGAGCAGAGTGGTTTGGAGTTGGACATATCCTGGGACAGAGCAGGAAAACCTGGCGTGACGTCAGACTTACCTGGAGACTGAAACACCTGGAAGAAGCGCCAGGAAGCTATAAACACCCGCTGTGTCTTATTTACTGTAAATATTTGAATGGGAATGGTTAACCCTATACTGTCCTTCATGTTCAAACTAGTAGACCCGCTGGAAATGATCTGAATGTCAGTGCAACAGTTTCTCATGATGGATGGAGAGCTTCATACCTGGAAGAGCCAAGTTACAAATGTACAAACCTAATGATTAGTAGCTACTCACCTGTTGTTCTAAGACATGTGGTGCATTTCTGGTGGCTTAACTAGCATACATTACATTCTTTTTCTCAGATTGAGATCAATAACATATAACAAATCAATCAAAAGTGGCCACAAGATACCCAGAAATAGCCTATATAAAGCAAAAATAAAATAAAATAATAAAATATAGAAAAATCATTGCTGCATCGATTGAACTAATCCACCATTATTACTTTGAAATGCATCATTCTGCAGTGAACACACACTTTTAGTAAATAAATGTTCAGAGTACTTATTACATCACTGCTCAACAGTCATTCAAAGACCGAATCAAATGAGATTAGAATTCCTTATAGAAACATTAGGTCAAGGTAAGTTCATGCTCAAATACCATGATATGAAACAAATAATCTATCGTGATCACATCCAGACCCACTGTGCCCTGATGACGTCATCCAACCAATATTTATTTGATGCTTTGGAGCTTTTCATCAAAAAGACGCTTCATTCACGAACTAACGGGAAAGTGGGTTTAAAGCATGTGGGAGAAAACGACGCCCCCTTGTGGTCGAGTATGAGCTGAGCTTTCACCTCACAATCCAGCAAGTAGCCGACTGTACTCACAAGCTCCACTGTATAAACATAATAGACCTATCATTATTATTATTAAATCATCACCACCTGAACTGTAGCTACACATTAATAATTACAATTCAAAAACAGATCTGTGTTTCCTGTGTTCTCAACAACTAACTAGATTTGTGCAGAACATGAACAGAGAGCATGTTTACATAAGGTGGTCAGTTAATCAATAATTATAGGCTATAAGTTAAAAGCTGATATAGGCTAAATATTTTGTGTGATTAATGTTCCTTTAACTGCAGTCGCTGTCAGATGTCCTGCTGTGTGGACCAACAGGACAGAGTTGTTTCAGTCTCCTTATCTGAGCTACTGTGTGCTGTGAAACATCTGACCAAATGCTAAAGCCTGTGTCTCCGTCTTTGTCTACAACGCCATGGCAACATTGTTACCATGGAGTTGCCATGGAGCTGCCGCTGTCTGTCCTGGCCGCAGCACAAACACACACAGACATTGTGACACCAACGGAGAGAAAACCCACGTTGTCCTCAGTCCAAACAGTTACTGAACAAGGTTTAATGTAATAATCATTAACGCTCTGATCAGAGAATAAAACTCAGTTTAAAACGAGTTCATCCTTTGAAGATTAATTTAAAATGTATCATAATCACTTATTCATCGTGATCTTGGGACGTGACATTTGTAGAGTGTTAACCCTCCTGTCGTCCTTCTGTTTCCTTCCTCCATCTTTCCTTCTTTCCTATTTCCCTCCTTTCCTTTCCTTCATCCTTCCTTTATGACCCAATCTATTCCCTCCTTCTATCCTTCCTTCCTTCTCCTCTTCATCCTCTACTTCTTCTTCCTTCCTCTTTTGATCCAATGATCTGTTCCCTATACCTCCATCTTTCTTTCCTTCCCTTCTTTCTCCCTTCCTTGAACGAATCTGTTCCCTCCCTCCACCTCTTTACTTCTTTTTCCCTTCCTTCCTTCCTTCCTTCCTTCCTTCCTTCCTTCCTTCCTTGACCCAGGAGCCAACAGGAGGGTCTGAACCTCTAACTCGCTGTCAGCTGGTGTGAAAACGCTCTGTAATTTTAATTTTTCACCTTGTTTGACAAAGGGTTAAAGACTTTGTTGTGAACACGTTGGATCATTTGCATCTTCATGAGGAGAACCGTCTTGATCGCTGCTCCTTCACGTGGCACTCGCACATTTAAAAATAACAAAAAACTTCAGGAGCTGAACATGTGCATCAAAGACAGATGTTTCTGAACATCAAACCATAATCTAAGGGCTGAGCCTTTGATGTCTGAAGAGCTGCACAAACAACACTGTGCAAAATGCATCTTGAAAGAACATCATGACACTAAATGTGACAGAGAGAAACCACAGTAAACAACCTGGAAACTGTGTAGAAATGTGGTTTTTTTTAAACAAATTGATACAAATACACGAGATACAGATACAAAAGAACCATTAGCTGCTGGGCGCCGGCCGTGGGGCTCAGCGGTAAACTGCACCTCCTGTGGCCGAGGAAACACTAATAAATACAGACATGCAACAGGAACAAATACCAAATATCAGGTGGAATGCACAAAAACACCAAAGAGCTGCTTGTGGAACTGTCTTCAACACAAACTTCTGTTTTCTTGTGTCTGTTCAAAGAAGTGAGACAAAACAGACGAGGAGGGAAAAAAGCTCAAATAAAATAAAATAAAATAAAATAAAATGTTTAGTCAAACGTTTGACTCCTGAACCGAGACGAGCTGCTGAGACCGAGCGCCGCGGCAGAAGTCTCTGATGGAGTCTGCAGTCAGAAGACCGACGGGTAGTGATGGGTATTTTACACGTGCTCTGGGAGGGGGGGGCGGAGGGGGGGGTCGGAGCTCTCACACAGCCTTGCGGTGGTACTCTGGGGGGGCGACTTCGTAGTCACTGGCACTGAAGAGGGTGGAGGAATTCTTCACCAAGTACCTGCAGGACATGAACAACAGGTTGTCAGTTTATACTTTATACTATGTTTATACTAAGATTAGATTCTGCCTCTCCTCCAGGGGGAATTACTCCCCAATCCTTCCAGATTAACATCCCACCACGACGCTCCTTGGAGGCAGATTTTAAAAATATATTTTTCTGGGACAAAAATTAGATGCGACAAGAAATACCAACGTTATTTGCAGAAGTCACACAGAGCAATCGACTGTGGAGCAGAGAGTTAGTAAACAGCCGTTTCCTTCTTTCTCCTCAGGTTTCTTGTTATACAAGTTATTTTTTCCAAACAGGCTTTATCTACGTAAGTATATGGAGAAAGTTATTATAGATTCTTGTTACTTCTTATACGACTACAACTCAAGACTATCGAGCAAACACTGCTCTCAGTCGACAACATCATCTACAGCTGCACTCGATGCTGATGTTCAGTCATGGAAACAATGAAGAGACACAAGAGTTTCTTAAAAGCATCTCTACATGTGTTACACTCATTCTTTTCTTTTTAAAATATCAACACAAACACAACTCCTCCCACTTAATGAGACACTGATGAGGTCATCACCTGATGAGGTCATCACCTGATGAGGTCATCACCTGATGAGGTCATCACCTGATGATGTCATCACCTGAACCACATCTGGTTTTAGAGGAAAATCATAAAAACCACTGTTGGGATTAAACATTGACATTATCCCATAAAACTGGTTTATAAACTCTTCCTGAGTTCAAATATTCCTGCTGTTCTTTAGGAATAAATATCAACATGTTTTCTCAGCATTATTAGGGCTAGTCAATAAGCCACTCGACCCAACAGCTATGAAATAGCTGTAGGGATGCCAAGCCGGGCACTATTGTTATTCTGTGGATTTTTTCCTAGTTATTTTTCATCTTCCGGACGATTTTCGGTTCGCTACTAGTCCTGCAACTCGAAGAGTTGCAGGACATATTATATATCAAAACGTGCGTCCTGATCGGGATTGGGGTGCTATTTTTTCATCAGTCTACGAATTTTTCGCGACGTAAGTCGCAAAAACTGCGAAAAATTTTGCATTGAAGTCTATGGGACGAGCGAAAAAAAAAGAGCAAAAAAGACCAAACATTGGAGTTTAACAAACGTCTACTGCTCAGGCATACTTTCACCTAGAGACTCCATTTAAACTTTAAATAGTAGACACAAGTCTTGTGTATTGGTGTATTACTCCACGTCTTGATAGGTTGTATAGTTTTTGATCAATCCCTGATCAATGACCATGATCATTTTTGGAGAAATTATGAGATTATAATGGGTGTGTATTGCACGGAATGTTCGTGCTAGAGTGCGTGATGTCATCAGCTAGAGTGGGGAGAGAGCCCAGAAAAACTCCTGATTCTTTCTCTTTCCACACTCCTCTTGGACACAATTTACACTGTACACACATAATTTTTTCACAGTTTTGTAGACAAACTTGTTGTGTCTCCCACAATGTGTTCAAAATATCAGAGAGACTTACAGAATTTGAATTAGCAGCCTCTGAGTGCGGCCATGTCTGTCTCTTCGCCTCATTGACTCCAATACAAAAACTTTCTGAGAGGAGCAGAACGGACCGATGTTTTAAAACTGCCCGTGTCGCCAAAATATTTACTGTAGAAACACCAAATCGTACCAAAATTTTCAGGAAGGCCTTAGGACACCGTTGATCCGTGTCTTGTTCTGATAGGAGCTACCGTTTTGTCAGAATAAGCCTAAATGCGAGACCAGTGCAGAGGCAGAAAATCGGTCTTTTTCTCAACGTTTCTGTCTGCCTCAGCCTGGGGGCCCCTATCGTCATGGGCAACCAGCTCAAGTTGTCATGGTAACCTCTGATCCTCAGGCCAGGGTCGTTAACTCCATAAACAATCCACCTGGAGCTCGTTAAGATGTTTGTAAACACAGACACACAGCTAAATCACACTGATACAGGATGCAGCTCAGTCACACACACAGACTCTAGAACCAGCTTCATGTCATTACAGTTACACACACACACACACACACGTTAAAAACACACAGGTAACATACAAATGCGCGCGTCAGCGCGCACTCCTCTCCCACACCCTAACACACACAGGTAACTTCCTGTGATTACAGTTAAAGACACACAAACACATCAAATGCGCGCGTAAGCGCGCACTCATCTCTCTCACTCTAACACAGGTAACTTCATGTGATTACAGCTCCTCCATATCAGTGCTTATAGAAAGATGATCATGTGTCTGATCAGCTCTGTCTTGACCTTAAGATCGTGGGTTTGATTCCCATGTTGACAGAGATGGTTAGAACGGCAGTAGCTCCCGGTGCCCTTTCAAAATTTCCCAAGAGGAAATTTTCTAGTTATTATTATTATTATTATTATTATTATTATTATTATTATTATTATTATTATTATTATTATTATTATGATGATTATGATGATTATTATTATTATGATTATTATTCAAGGTCTGAAAAGACTTGATATTTCTGTTATTTAGACTAGTTTAATCATTAGCCAATAAAAACTCTTAATGACAATTTTTTTTTTCAGTTTTGGGAGAAATGTTGTCGGTCGTTGATGGAATAAAACAAACAGACTCAATAAACAGTGAAACTAGAGACACTGTCTGTATCTGTACAGGATGGATTTCTTCTATTTACTGTCAGTCACCACTGCTCTTTATTTCTTTATATTTATTATCTCTGTTCTATGTTTGGGACAAAGGATCATCTTGTTTAATATAATGATGGTTATGGTGTCTGACTGTGTATAAATACATTTATCATGTTTCTACATATACACAGTGCTGTCCTCACAGTGCTGTCCTAACCAGAGCATTATCCTCCATGAATGAAGGATTATATTAGTCATGGCTCTTGTGGCTCCATCGTCAGGATGAAATCCATACAGGCCTCTAAACAACTCTTTGCTGCAGGTGATGTGACGTCTCTGGCTCATTAACGGTGTGAATGACCGCCGTCAGCACGTGGACGTTTCATTCCTATAAGGAAAAGACAACCTCTATGTGCTCAGGAGTTATTGATTTGTTTTATGTTTCTGGTCTGGTGCAGCAGCCTCGTGTCTGACGAGTGAAATGAACACTTCCTGGAAACTGTACATCAAATATGTCGAGTTTGTTTTTCCAAATCATTTAAAAAGATATAAACCACAGCGTTGTGGTGTTTATTTTCATATAAACAAACTGCCCGAGGGTTTTATGAAAACATGCAAAGCAGAGAGAAAGAAGAAAAACAAGGTATGTGTGGGTGTGTGTTCTGAGTATTGACATCGACCTGTGTGTTTGTGAATAGGATGTGAGGCTGGTTAACCCTGGTGTGTTGTTGACATTGTTTACAGTCTATTGGCCCCTAAATAAAAGCTGCTGCTTTGTTCATTTGTTCTGCTGTTTGCACACCAGACCTCCCCTCAAGTGGCCTGCCGGTGTTCTGTAACGCAGTGATTCATTGTGTGTCGTTGTGTTGTTGCCACTGCTACACAACAACAGCAGCAGCAGCAGCAGCAGCAGCAGCAGCAGCAGCAGCATTAACAGCAGCAGCAGCAGCATTAACAGCAGCAGCAGCAGCATTAACAGCAGCAGCAGCAGCAGCAGCAGCATTAACAGCAGCAGCAGCAGCAGCAGCAGCAGCAGCAGCAGCAGCATTAACAGCAGCAGCAGCAGCAGCAGCAGCAGCAGCATTAACAGCAGCAGCAGCAGCATTAACAGCAGCAGCAGCATTAACAGCAGCAGCAGCAGCATTAACAGCAGCAGCATTAACAGCAGCAGCAGCAGCAGCAGCAGCAGCAGCATTAACAGCAGCAGCATTAACAGCAGCAGCAGCAGCAGCAGCAGTAGTACAGGTAAAGGTCTGTGGTGCACGTTGGAGCTTACTTGAGGAAATCTTGGAGGTAACTGAGCAGCAGAGCCAGGCTCTTCTCGTCCAGGGGAGTGTAGGCCAGCATGGCTCCGATACGGACTGTTGGAGGAACCACATATGACATATGAATGTATGCAGGACAACAACAATACAACAGGATACTTATTATGTACTTTTTTTTTTTTTACATACCATGCTAAAGTAAAAAAAATAAGAAAATATGGTAAACAACATAGGGACACACAGTCTCTAATCTATCACGTGTTTAATACGTCATTGAACGCATGCTGAGCCTGGCTCAGCAACCAGACAGCAGACGGTTCCCGGCCTCCTGACTTTATATGGAACTGCCAAACTACTCAAGATGCCGTATTAACGCTAAATCTTACACACAGGAAAGAATATCCTTAAAGGGATAGTTCAACATGGATTGTGTATTTGATGAGTTTGATGAGGGAAACCAAGAAATCCCATGAGCCTCCGTAGCGTAGCTCTGAGCAGCTCACGGCTCTGCTCCGCCATTCTAAAAATAGCTTACACCGACAATTAAAGGTAATGAACCTACTGCTATGACTATAGGGGTTATGGTGATGGGACAGTTTGACTAAATATTGAACTATCCCTTTAAGAATTCATAAATGAAAACAACAGAAAGTGTTAAGGAACTCTCATGCTGTAATAACCATAGATAAAGAAGGGTTAACCCTTTTATATCTATGGTAATAACAAGTATGAACTCCATCAGCTGGTTTCTGTCGGGGAGATGAGATGAGTCGTGCAACAGAACGCGACTCAGTCACTAATCTTTTCATCTTGTTTCTCTGAATCGTTGTGAGGCGAAAGCTGAATTGAAAAGAAGATTGGACGAATTGAGTCAACAGTTAAGAGCAGCATCACTCTCACATAACTGTATCATCACTACTGGGAAATACTGGATATTAACTTTATTGTAGCATTATGTAATAATATGTACACGTCATCTTTTCTCTTATTGCATCGTTATGTCTGAGACTCGTTAAGACTCGATGGATGTTCACAGTCGGAGTCAGAGCTGTCAGTCGTTTAGTGTGTGATTCTCACTTTAACCTCAGCATTTGTAAATATATAATTAATTTACCTGGTTTACGATACAATTAATGAGCTGCTTTGAATTTTTTAAACAGGAGCTGTGATTCAAAGAGAAAAATACTTCTTGCATCTATTTTTCAGACAGGTGCATAGGAGAGGGACAAGCTGATCAATATACATATACTGTATATATATATATACTGTATATATAGACACACACACACCGTATATATCGTATATATACAGTATACAGTCCGTACCAAACAGGCGCAGCAGGTGTGGGGCTCCGTAAACTTGCGACATGGGCATGTCTGGGTGTTCAGCCAGGACCTCGGCGTACTGCGGCCTCTCAAACTTGTAGAGCAGCTGCGTGCCCAGCATCACGTTGAAGTACTCCCGGATCCCCGCCACCACTTCATTTACTGCATATTCCCTGAGTGAACACAGAGGAGGAGAGTCACAGGTTCATCCCTTTCATCCCTGAGATACTGACAATTACCCTCTCCCCTGAAACAAATCTATCCTGTTAACCTCCAGGAGAGAGACCTGTAATGATGTGGACGTATGCAGAGCCACCAACACAGAGCCAGCGTTTGCATTTACAATGGGATGCCTCTGAAATGAATGAATGCAAATTGGTCAAAATGACATGCCTGCAAAAATGTGGCTCGCTGCAAGAAAAGGAGCGGGAGAGCAGCATCTGATTTCCTTTTGTAGCCCAGATGTGGAGCCTACATTCAGCTGTGGTCATTTACATTTACATTTCCATCTACAGCTACAGAGGAAACGCTACGTCGGGAAAATTACACAGTTTAGCGTTTAAACTGCTTGTGATTCGTGCCACACACACGGTGGAGGAGAGAGAACATAGTGTTGCAGCCGCTGCAGAGAGATGGAGGCATGCAGTGATGCTGAGCAGCTGATCTACGGACACCAACGGGAAGGAAGCCGTGGTTTTCATCCTTACTTGTTGTCCGAGTTTCCTTTGGACTTCTTATAGTTTGCATAGTCCTCCAGGACGGCCTCGATGTTCTTCTTAGCAGGGAGATGGAACAGCTGCAGGGAACAGAGAAACCTTTACATTGACGGAACATCACTGTGTGAAGGTCATTGTCACGCTTTGTTGACGACAACAGAGGAAGGAGAAGGAAGTGGGGAATAAAGATACACAGTTTGTACAGTAGGGCTGTCAACGAATGGCTTAAAAAACACAGATATTCAAATAAAAAACTAATTCCTATTTTTTCATATTTTCTCCAAAAGTCAATACAAAGAGATGGACGTCATCGCCGTAGCCTGTGTTTATGATCAGCACGTTTTGAACATCTTACGTTACACAAAACAAACGGCTACACAATGCAAATCAGCAACGACATTATATTCATTTTAATACGTTTTACTTCATTGGTTCATGTCAAACAAGTTGTGATGACGCGAGCAAACGGCTCGCAGCTCACGGCTCAGGAAACGTGACGAGAGCCGGCAGCAGGTTTTATTCCCACGTCCAAGTATCGATCCTTAACGCGGATCAAGTGCAGTCACGATGAAGATTAAAACAGAGGAGCTGCTTCTCTCCAGACGTGACCTCACAGACGGGTGTAATGTGTGTCTGAGAGTTACTATGGTTACCGCGGCGCTCGTCCTGGGAGGAGTCGTCCTGCCGCGCTCTGCAGCGCTCTGCACGCCACACTGACGACCGCGCATTTGCAGGAGGAAGTTGTTGCTGCTGTTGTGGTTTTGCACGTGCAGATAATTAAATATAAATGATCAGGATTCAAATGTCATATTTTAATATTCTGATTTCATTTTTATCTCTATAATTTTAATGTCAAACATCCATGGACAGTCCTGTTGTAGCGTCGCCGTAGCGTCAGTGTAGTGTCGCCGTAGCGCAGCATCAAACACGCCCTGTGTGAGTGTGTCTGGGCTGTGGTTGTGTTTATTTATCATCACCTGTTTCTGCCGCGTGATGAGGTCCCAGTCGTCGACCAGCCAGGGCTTCAGCTCCTCAGGGATCTTCACCTTCACCTCCACGCGGTTGGTGAACATGTCCTCCTGCACACACACACACACACACACACACACGCACACACACACACACACACTATCGTTGGTTTCTTTCTCTCTCTGTGCAGCAGCCGTGTTGTGTTGGGCTCCTGGACACACACACACACACACACACACACTATCGTTGGTTTCTTTCTCTGCCACCAAGAAGCTGCAGCGTAGCGGCTTCACAGTCCTTCACCACAGCAGGACGAAGAGAGGAGCATCGAACACGAGCCTCACTTCACACACGGTCACGAAGACGTAAACAACACTGATGTTTTCTCTTTACATCCATTAATATCTCAGCATTATATCAAGCCTCTAGTGTCTTAGTCGACACCAGAGAGGAGATAACCAGTGAAATTTGAATTTTGTGTGAACTATCCCTTTAATGTTTACGCGTTGCCCAACAGTGCCAACGATCTGCTGCTCATGGCGCCAGCGCTTCCTGCTGTTTTCTAGTTTGTTTGTTTGTTTTTGCGGTAAACAAAGCTGTCCCTCTGTCTCCTAGGCAACGCTGCGAGGACACAGGAAGACGTGGGGACCAATCAGCACGAGCCAGACAAACAGCATCATTTTAGATTTCACAGTCATTTGACACGTGAAGGGCGTTTTCACCCTGACGGCTCCTCAGACGTTCATGACACGTCCTCTTCACGTCATCACTGATTTCACTTTATCCAACTATAAAGACAGTGTAGTCTAACGGACAAATGGCTCCTTGAAACTAAACCAGTGCACTGTAAAAACTCTACATCTTTACAAGAATATTTGTCTTATTTCTGTCAAAACTAAACTCTTTCCACTTAAAATCAGACTCAACACCTAAAAATGAACTTGTTTTCAGATCATTTTCACTTGTTTTAAACTAATTTTCACTTGAAATCAGTAGAAAAATCTGCCAGTGGAGTTTTTCTTTCTTATTACAAACACAAAAACCTGCTCCACTGGCAGATTTTTCTACTGATTTCAAGTGAAAATTAGTTTTAAAACAAGTGAAAATGATCTGAAAACAAGTTAATGTTTAGGTGATGAGTCTGATTTTAAGTGGAAAGAGTTTAGTTTTGACTAGAAATTAATATTCATGGAAAGATGTAGAGTTTTTGCAGTGTAGATTCTGTCAAGCGTTAAAGGGATAGTTCACCTAAAATATAAATTGGGGGGCGGTGTTTAGCTCAGTTTAATGGAGCAGCCGCCCCATGTGTAGAGGCTGTGGTCCTCGCTGCAGGCGGCCACGGTTCAAGTACCGCGGAAAATGCATGTCCACATGACGGTGGCCAACGGGGCTCAGACACACCAACAAACATCCAGATCCCTCCAAACTGTTGGTCTGGTGTTGAACTGACTTCATTAACTTGTTTTCAGAACAGTTTCTCCTGTGGGGGCTTCACCACCAGAGGGACATCACAGACCAGCAGGATGGAGGGATCTGGATGTTGGTTGGTGTGGTGTCCATTCACAACCATTATATGGACAAATCCTGCTGCGTGGACCCCCCGTAACTCAGAGAAGGAACGGAGGACTCTGAAAACTCTCACAGCTCTTAGTCCACATGAGGGGGAGGAGAATTTAGGGTGAACTGTCCCTTTAAGCAGAGACACGATGCTGATGGTACGTACACTCTCCACAGTGGGGTCGACCCGAGGCCTCTTCTTCCGTGGTCCCTGTGGCGGTTCTCCACTGCTGGTGCCTTCACCCGGACCCGGGGCTGCACAACACAACACAACACAACACAACACAACACAACACAACACAACACAACACAACACAACACAACACAACACAACACAACACAACACAACACAACACAACACAACACACACAGACACAGTTAATACACCGTCTTTTACTGTAGATGAAGCCCAGCTAAATCTACTGTTATGCTGCTACATCACAGACTGGATGGAGATTATTCTGTGTTCCAGGTGTGAGCGACGCTGTCAGTAAACAGGAGTTATGTCACACGTCAACACACAATGAGCAGTAAACAAAGCAGAGGAATGAGGGTTGTATATAATGCATATATATAATGCATATTTCAGGAAATATGTTATGTTATGCCATTATAAAATGTATAGTGTCTCAGTGCCTCAAGTGTCTCAAACATCATCTGATATCATAAACATCTTGCTGAAAGGATCCCTTTGCATTTTGTTGTGATGTTTAAATAACAGCAGCGTTGTCCTTAGGGTTAATGTGTCATGTTGCGTACACAAAATGTATGTGGGTCAGTAACAAATAAGTGTACTTGGCAAGATGAGCAAAAAATGTTTTAAAAGTGATTTGGTCATTTTGTAACAAAATAATTTGAACCATTTCTAACAAAAGTATAAACATTAAACTGAAATAGATTTTTTTTCTATATTTAAATTTAAATACATTTTGACAACACTGAGCAGAACTTGTTCTAAAACACAGCTTTATCCTCTAAAAAATAGAAACTTGGTCCAGAAACATAGTGTTGCATTTCAAAAGTGAATTTAATTTATTCCACTTTTGAGTCCAGGTTTATTTTGCTGTAAATAGTCAGATGTTTATTAAAATAAATAACAGTTATGTCATATGGAAACCGTTTACTTACTCTTCTGTTTTGCCTTTTTCACTTTCCTAAGAGCAGAAAAAAGACATTATGTGTGAAAATACAACATTAAATGTTTTGTCCTTTGTGACAACAAGAACACACAGACGTGTTGAGAAACATAATGAACGCAGGCTCTTAACGCAGTTCACTAATTCACATACATTAGTTCTAAGTGTCAAGTTTAAAAACTACTGAATTACATCAAGATGATTAAGACAAAAAGATTTTCTACCACACACTGACAGAAATGACTGAATCTGTATTTATGGCGTTTAGAATCAGATTAGAAGGAGGGGAAGTGAAGTGAAAACTTACAGATCGACATTTTTCTGCTGCACAGCAGCAATCTTCTTGCTTGGTGCTAAACCCCTCATCTTTCCCTCAACATAATGGTCCCTGCGGAGGAAACAACACAACAGGTGAGGACGTCACATGAACGTCAGGTTGCAGATAAAACAGCAGACGATGACAAAACGATGGTCAATATCATTTAAAAACAACAACATTGAAACATATATTATGGTATTTCTTTGACTGTGTTCGTGGTCACAGAAAGACGGCACTGGTTTATTCTAATATATAAAGTTATTTTAGGAAAACATGATCTTAGACCTAACAGTTGGTTGCTTTAAGGTTCCCTTAATGAGGACGGAGTCAGGGATGAGCCTTGGTCCTGGAATGACCTGCAGGTCAGGATGAGGTTGGGAATTCTCTTCCCTCTTCCCAGCTTTAAGAAATGTCTCTCTGCATTATTAACCACTAGCTGCACCTGTGACTCTTATTTGTGTTGCACTTATTTATTGTATTTACTGTCATTGTCTTCTTTGCTGTCCTGCTTCTGGTATGTATGCATGTATGACTGATTGTTTTGTGATGTTACTCCTTGGAAAAGAGATTGTTGAATCTCAACAGATCCTTCCTGGATAAATAAAGGTTAAATAAAAATAAAAATAAAAATGTGATGACAACAATGGAAACTTACTGATTAGCCTTTTGAAGCTCTTTTTGTTTTGCAAGGTTGCTGTCCACATATTTGAGAACTCTGCTTTCAGGAACCCATTCATCCCAGCTGCAACAGAAACGCATTAAAACCCTTGAGACTGAAACACGCAAACAAAGCAACAATAAAACACACACAAAGCAACAATAAAACACACACAAAGCCAGGTGCACGGTGCTCGACATGAGCACTCCGGCTGCAAACAGGACACATCATCATCAAAGTGAAGCCAAACCAGAGCTGCTCACTTTTTGTTCCATCCGCTGTAATGAATGAAGTATTTAATCTGCTTATCCTTTATGTTGATCTTTACACACTGAAAAACAAGAGCACACACACACGCGGGTTAGCCTGCGTCAGTTGGTGACGTTTTGACGTTTGTTTCATGTTCATGTTTGTGCAGCACTAAAACACACACCTTTGCCTCGTACAGCAGCGGCCCATGAAAGCACAGGACTCTTTCACCTGCGAGGAGGGAAACACAAAAAGTAGGAAGTTGGGTGGAAACCGCGGCATGACACAATACACAGCGTTGACAACACAACGGCAGCTAGCTAGCAGCTAGCTTGGTCTGGTTTGCCTATTTATCTTCACTATAAGTAGAAAAACTTCATACCGTGAACATTATGGGTGTATTTAAAATAAAAAGTCACACACAACCGTGCGGTTCTACAGACCCTGAGCCTCCCTGGAGGCCACTGTTGTCGAGCTGTAGCTCCGTTAGCATTAGCCGCAGCTACAATAACAACAACAACAAACCCGCCCCCTTTCACCACATTCGTCCATTTTTCTGCACCGACCTTCTTGAAATTTAGGTTTAGGGTCCTGTTTTGGCGCCATTCACAGACTCAGCTGGTCGGATGTCTGAAGGATCAAATTCGTGCATTGCCAGAGTCCATTTCTTCCGGGCACAAACACCTCCGACATCGGAGCCAAAGCGAAGGAGAAGCCGAGACTGGCCTGCCTGCTGCCGCTGCCGCTGCTGCTGCTGCTGCTGGGTCACGTGACCGCGGAGCCGCGGGGCCGTGCTGCGTTCAGGAGCTCCGCCGGAAACTCAGTAAAATGCAAACGCGTCTAACGTGCCCGGTGGATTTCAATTTTAATCACAAAGAAATGTGTTCATGGTTATATGGATGTGTTCCTAAACCTTTTCCTTTAGCAAAAAGTAGTATACTTATTCATTTTATTAAGTATGCTTGAGTATAAGTATAAGTATAAGTATAGCAAGTATCCTATGGACCATGTACTTGTAGCATACTAGAAAGTATACTAATTTATAAATACTTCTTTGGACTAAATTGGAACATTTTAAGTTTACAAAAGTACACTTTCAAGTATACAACAAATACCCTCATCTATATACTCCTAGGGTACTAAGTATATACCTCTAGTCCACATTTTAGTTTATCAAAATATAGCCTACTTAGCCAAGGTCATTTTAAGTTTTCAAAAGTGCACTTTCAAGTATACAACAAGTACACTCATCTATATATTACTGGTGTACAAAGTATATACTTCTAGTCCACAGTTTAGTTTATTAAAGTATACTATAAGGTCCTTTTTAAGTTTTCAAAAGTCCACTTCCAAGTATAGCCTACTGCCTCAGTTTTAGTATAAAATGCGTATACTTGTAGTATACTTTAATAAAGTACTTTTAAGGGTTGATGTGCGTATCATGTAACTATTTATACATATTTGTCTAATTGTTTATTTATCAAGTGCAACACACATTGATAACAGGTTATGTTGCAGGGTGAATTGACCTAGTCTGGGACATTTTTTTGAAATTCTGACTTCTGGTCTACATTGCAATATGAAGCAAACATTTTCAATCTACATCCTGTACTATTCTGAAATCCTTAGGTTGTGATCTAATGAAATCCAAAGAGAAAATTCTGATATCACACTCCTACAAGAAATACCTACCATACATATTTCAACTCTGACTCCGTTCCCTAATGTGGCACCGTCATGCTCTTAATGGGACAATAAAAAGTCTGTTTAATTTACATGATGAATGCAAACCAGTGTACATTAATATCACGTCTTATCCTGCTGTAGTTCTGCCTCGTCTTCTGTTGATATGGTTTTCTACCAATTGTGTGATGGACGTGACCTTTTACAGAGTGGCCTTTTAATTAATAACTGATGTGCCATCCTTTGAGGGATGTGCAGACTTTCTCTTCACTCTTTAGAGTCAGGGTCCAGGCTGCTGCATCATGACGGCAGAACCACACTCTTTAACTTTAAATCCTCCCAATTTGTTGTTTTGATGTGATTTCATCAGGCCAAACCACAGCGGCCCAGATGGACCGATTCATCTGATGCCACAGCTCTCTCAGTCGTCCATCCAGCTCATGTAGTTCCTAATTAGCCCAAATTAAAACCCTTTCCGTGTATGAATCATGGTGCTCGATCTGTGATAGGAAATAAAAAAGATATAGGTTCAATATGAAGTTGTACGTCAGTCTAAAATCACAGACTTTACAAAGTTTTCCCACATTCCTGATGAAGCTTTTGTAAACCCAGCGGCCTTGACATTTCTGTGGCGTCTACAACGTTCTTTCTCAGACTTGTTTTTTTAGGTCACCAATTTCTCATGCACTCTGAATTTAGCGAGTTGTCACATTGTCATGTGAATTGGATCTCAGTATACATTTGTGTTGTGTTTTTAATAGCACAGACAGACCTAATTCATCAGTTGTTCACATGCAGCCTCACATCAGCGATAGACTCTGCACCGCAGGATGACGGGCGCTGATGTCATCGACTCTTTTTTTTATCCATGTTTTGCAATCAGGACAAATGAAGCAGAACGACTTTGAACACCAAGATGTGAAGTTAGAAGAAGGACCGGTGTTTCCACTGGGAGATCCAATAACAGACAGACCACAGCCTTGTGATGAATCACCCTTCAAGACCAAGAAACATCTTTTCAACATCTCAATGTTTACGTTGCTGTTTGAGGCAAACTCCAGTTAAAATGGAAAATTCACTATTTATGGCATCTTCCTGGAGCGGTTATTGATGAGGAGCTGCATGGGAGAAGGAAAAGAACCACGACAGCCCATGATATCAAGTGATAATTCTTCAAAGCATTATTGAACTGGTGTCTCATTCAGATTAAATCAAATGAGAAACCCACAATCCTTTGTTGCTGGTTTGTCTATGAACCTGTTTTGCTGCACGTTACACTTCACAGTTAGAGTCGGTCAGGTTTTTATTAAAATATCAGAACATTTGGTGCCTGAGTCTGAAACTCTGGAGAAAAGTTTTCATTGTTCAAAAACTTGGAGGAATTTCAGTTATTTAACCGCTATAGCCTATTAAAGGGATAGTTCAACATTTAGTCAAATTGTCCCATCACCATAACCCCTATAGTCATAGCAGTAGGTTCATTACCTTTAATTGTCGGTGCAAGCTATTTTTAGAACGGCGGAGCAGAGCCGTGAGCTGCTCAGAGCTACGCTACGGAGGCTCATGGGATTTCTTGGTTTCCCTCATCAAACTCATCAAATACACAATCCAACAACTCCACAACGCTCTGGTGGACAAGTTGTGACCTGCACATTCACCACGCTATGAGATAATAACACAACGTTACCACACAGAGTTGTTGTAGAGGGAAATTCATGCAAAACCTCTGATGCACGTTGCCTTCAGGGACAGTTTTTGATCAACAGTCTGTAACCCTCAGTGATTTACTTATACCATTAAAGATGAACACTGCGTTCTAATTCGTCTCAAGGAGCGAGGGAAGGTTAGTAGTAAACACAAGAATGTTTATTCTCACAACATGGAAATCAAGTTGAAACTTGTTGAGATTGAAAATCCACAAAGGTATGAAAAATAACAAACAAAAATAATAAACAAAAGAAAAATAAATTGTCCTCTCAGCTCTTAGCTGTTCTGATATCAAAGTTCAATTTGTCCAGTCAAAAGTTTAGTTGGAATCCACATTAGTCCAAGTCCATTCAGTGTGTATGTGGTCTACCCGGGTAGTATGTGTTTGTGTATGTATGTTACTGCGCTGGTTCAGGATATTTCCTCCAGGTGACGACTCTCCACGACGACGATGAAGATGAAGGAATCTGCCTCCTCTCTGTTTCCGCCTCGCCTCAGACAGAAACCCCTGGTCAACTCGATGTAGATTCAGCAACTCGGCATATAAAAAAAAAACAGTCTGCATAGTAGAACATAAAGTTAACTAGCAGTCAATAATATCTGTACAGATTTATATTTCTCTCCTCTTTAACTCAAATGTAACTAATACTGACCACAAAGAATGAGTGACTGCATTATGAGACATAAAAAACCTCAGGTCACCATTAATGTGTGTGTGTTTTTTTTAACAGTACGATATCAATCATGTTACACAAATAAACTCTGGTCTCCTTTCAATCATGTTTCTCGTTTACACTTACAAAATACATATTTCACAGTTTCAAAAATGAATTCAAACATATTATTTACATTGCGAAAAAGTCAGTGAACTTCTGTGTGTACATATCAGGTTACGTTCAGCACACACCGAGCCCTTCTCCACTCACTAACATTGAACATGGCGTCGGAATGACGCAGTGAAAATTACAGAGACTCTCGTAAAATAAATGCACTTTTTCCCCAACTCAAACTTAGCATATTGACTCGTTACAACATCTTAAAAACATTTACAGTCAACTCCGATTGGTTTTTATGGCTTTACAGTTCAACATTCTGCATTTATAAGCAACTGAAAACTCATGGCTCATTAGCTGTTAGCAACTTAGCATCGTAGCATAGCACCATAACACAGCACAGCAACTCACCGGAGTCCTCGGTTGGAAACACAAAACAAAGCGTCTGCTCCGGTTACAGTCGTACGGGTACTCCCTCGGGAAACTCAAAAAATGATACAGAATCGTAACTGTGAAAATAAAACCGTACTTTTGCACAAAACAGCGGCAACTTCGTTTAGCAATGTCTCACGACAGCATTCGTATCAGACCAATTCTGGCTCGTCTTCTTCCCAGCATGCAACGCACGCATGACTACTTTTCCCCATTGAGCACATTGAGCATACTCAAAGCGCCCTCTTGTGGTCACATGAAGCAACTACAACTATATTCTTTTCTCATAAATTTAACACAAAATGAACTGATTCACATTAATCCATAACAAATACATTTAGTAAACCCACTGTATTTTTATCGGGGTTACAAGTCTCTGTATTTTTAGTGTAGCTCTGAGCAGCTCATGGCTCTGCTCCGCCGTTCTAAAAATAGCTTGCACCGACAATTAAAGGTAACCAACCTACTGCTATGACTATAGGGATTATGGTGATGGGACAATTTGCCAAAATGTTGAACTATCCCTTTAATGTAGATACATAAGTATCAAATACATTTTCTGTAGTCTTTTTAACACTGCTGTCATAGCAACAAGGCCACATAATTTTTTTTTTCTCCTCGTTTATCCGACCAGTGTCTAATGGTGTATTTTCTACCTCCTAATTTAAGTCTTAACTTTTTTTTCTTATTAGAAGCACAAACAACCTGCTCCACTGGCAGATTTTTCTACTGATCTGAATGATCTGAAAACAGTCTGATTTTAAGTGGAAAGAGTTTAGTTTTGACAGGAAATAAGACAAATGTTCTTGGTAGAGTTCTTGCAGTGTGACTGGAGGCCTGTTCTTTTCCAGTAACGGTCTCATGTCTCTTTTCTCCTGGCTCTTCTTCGCCTTCATCTTCCTGAGGACGCGGCGGCGCGGCGGGCAGTGACACGTCTTCAGGGTCCTGAGAGGAGGCCTCACCGGTGCTTTTAACAACCATGTTTTTCCTCCAAAATGTCAACAGGATCTGACCTTTACAAGACCCTCAGCAGATCAGCACATCCTCCATGATTAAAGCAGCAGCAGAGATCAGAGGCGGCGCCGCCCGCCACACACTTCTATTTCAGATTGAACTGTAAGAGTTCATCCACGGCCTCTGGGCCATATTTCCTCATCTATGGAATAGACAACATTACACTGGTGCCTTTATTACCTGGAGATACACGTCCAGCGCTGCTGTGGCTGAAGGTCGGCCTCTCACTGATATGATGTGATGGGGAGATTGTTTATTGATTTTTATTATTGTTTTTCCTGGTGTGTTGTTGAAAGTGTCTTAGATATTAGTTACGTTGTGTTGTTTGTTGTGTTGTGTTATGAGGTTTTCCCAGTTCACTTTGGATTCTTAGATTAAAAAAGTTTATTTACGGAAAGCTCTTTCTCTTACACTCTTAGAAATAAAGGTGCGAGGTAGAACCATTTAAGGTTCCTCGGCTTGTTGTCCTCATAGGAGAACCTTCATGGTTCCTTGTAGAACCTTTTCTAAAGGTTTGAATCACAGCTAATCTTTGCTTGAGTCAATAAGATCTGCTGATTAAGAGCCTGCTTTCTTATAAATATTGGTTGTGAAAATAAATTAGTAGCAGAACATTTCAATAAGAAGACTGACATTTTTATTGAGTATAATCGGGAGGTGGACCTCATGTCTCACCACAGTCAGCCACATAGCTGAGAGGGTGTTGTCATGACTTTGCATCGGGAGCTGGGGTTCAGATCCGTAGAGGAAGAGCTTGTTGTTGTTTTTATAATGAATAGATATGACAAGTATTTGTAGCTGTTATCACCCTTTTAGAACCCTTATTATTATTTAGAGTGTACAGTTTCTGAGTGCTGAACTGTTTCTTTTTGGTTTTGGGGAGAATTTTATTTCATTTGATTTATTTCATCAACAGACGATACACACAGTGTGACACAACCAGACAGCAATACCTTCAAAACAGATTTGACCAATAAATACGTACATGAAAAATAACCACAACAAATATTTCTGACGTCGGTGTGTAAATACAACAGGTGATGGTTTAATGGTTCATCTTGTCTTCGCTTCAGTTCAACATTTCACATTCAGATTCATGTAATTCAATCAGCAGCTGCAGCAGCGTCGACCTGTCAGACAGAAATAGAGCCTGTAGTTCCTGATATGAATGCACGCACACGACACTCAGCTGTGTGTGTGTGTGTGTGTGCGTGTGTGTGTGTGTGTGTCTGTGTGCGCACGTGCAAGCTCGCAAAGCAACTCTGTAAGGCCTTTGTCCACGTGTGGTTCGTGCTGTGCTCGTGCATGCAGCCAGCTCTTTTTTTCTAAGGAGTGATTGTGGAGAGTTCTCGACGCTGAGCATGAAAATCCATCATGAAGTCTATTTCATCCTCCCGCCGCCTCGCGGGGCTGAGCCCATTAGGAGAGACCAGCGGGACACAAACACCTCTGATCCGTCTCACATGTGTGATATGACCAGCCACTCCTGGACTGTGAACACCTGCTGATCCAATCACTTCTTCCCTTTGGACTTTTCTAGGCAGATATTATTTACAGGTGTTCGTATAACTGACCTGTGTGAAAACATCAGCACATTGTTATTGTCGCACAGAGTTCATACATTTGTTTCTGCATATTTACAGCAATTACATTTATTTTGGCTATTTTGTCCTGTGTTTGACATCTCTGGTTAAACCCCCCCCCCCAGGTCTCTGCAGCCTCTGCCTCAGCAGGTGATGAGTACAAGTATAAAGCTGCAACACACGTTACATTATTCACTAACAAACTCACACATGGACGCAGAACGTCACGTTTTTTTTCACTTGCTCAATGAAAACACCAGCACACTAATGCGTAAAGGTGATTGTCATGCGTAATTACGCACGCACTGACTTTAGATTGTGGACTACTAGAGATACGTCACTCCTAATGGTCGTTAAACAAGCAATGTGATCTCATGTGTATTTTTTCCACATCAGATTAGCAGCTCATGTAAATGCGTAAAGCTCCGGACCAGCTACCGTGGTTTGTTTACTAATCAGGCACGTGACGCAGGCGCGTGAAGACAAGAAGCGCAGATGACTGGAACAGTTTACATGAGCAGCATCGAGTTAACAAGTTTATCATATGTTCTGGTGCATCTCCTTTCTGGCTCTTCTGTTTTCCTCTTCTTCTTTTTCTTCTTTTGCCGCGCGCTCTCGGTGCGTCATGGTCACTGACTCATGGACACATTTCACCCCCCAATAACCCCTCTTATCCTCGGTGAATCAGTCCTCTCAGTTTGTTCCTGAACTCTTTCCTCATGAGGCAGTAAATGACCGGGTTGAGGCAGCTGTTGGTGTGCGCCAGGCACACGGTCAGTGGGAACACGTATGTGTGCACTATGTAATACGCTCTGTCCCAGTTCGCAACGTTGAGCTTGACCAGCACGCTCCACAGGGTGATGGCATGGTTTGGCATCCAGCACAAGAAGAACGACAACACGACGATGGTGACAGATTTGGTGACCTGGGATCTCCGCCGGGGGTTGCTGGTTTTCATACTCCGGTTGCGGATGAAGCGCAGGAGCATGATGTAGCTGATGGACACGATGGACATGGGCAGAACAAAACCTACGAGGATTTTCTGTATGTGGTAAAGTGCCAGCCAGTACTGCCCGCCCGGGAACCTCAGCAGACACAGTTTCTCTCCGGTCACGTTGCTGACAGTTGAGAAGATCGACGTGGGCGCAGTGGCCAGAGTCGCCAGAGTCCAGATGAGGGCGCAGACCCATTTGGCGGAGCAGGACTTTTGCACGGTTCTGTTCTTCAGGGCGGAGGCGACCGACCAGTAGCGGGTCACGCTCATGGCCGTGAGGAAGAAGACGCTGGCGTACATGTTCATGACGGTGATGGAGAGGATGATCTTGCACATGGCGTCTCCAAACGGCCAGCTGAAGTCCAGCGCGGTGTCCACGGCCCAGAAGGGCAGAGTCAGCACGAACTGGAAGTCCGTCACCGCCAGGTTGAGGACGAACAAGTTCACTCTGGACTTCTTCCTCTCCTTCTTCACCCTGATGAAGAAGAGGACCAGCAGGTTGCCCATCAGCCCCGCGGCGCACACCACGGAGTAGACCAGGCAGATGAGGAATCTCAGAACCGGACTCCCGTCAGCGGACACGTCGATGTCCTCCAGGTTGCTGAAGCGGTCCAGGTCCAGCGCGAGGGACCTGTTCGCAGGCGCGCTCTCATTCTCCTGATCCATAATGTCAGCAGCTCTCACACACACACACGCACTGCGCCTCAGGACGAGCGGCTCCACGGTGCAGTCTGAGGGAAAGTTACGCACCGACATGAAGGTGGAGCAGCTGGATCTGGATCTGGATCTGGATCTGGATCTGGATCTGGAAGCAGCACATCAGTGACGCCATCCCTCCCCCCCTCCCTCCATCCAGCACTTCTCTGTCAGTATGACAGGAATGCTTCAAACCCGCCCCTCATTCATTAAATTAAGATCGCCTTAAAGGGATAGTTCACCCAAAATTCAAATTTCACCCATCATCTCCTCCCCCTCAGGTCGACTAAGAGCTGTGAGAGTTTGTGTCATGGATACCAGGTTTCTTGGTCCAACAAACATCCAGATCCCTCCATACTGCTGGTCTGTAATGTCCCTCTGGTGGTGAAGCCCCCACAGGAGAAACTGTTCAGAAATAAATTAAATAAGTCTATGTTTTCATCTTGTTTGTATTGAAGCTCCCAGTGTCTCAGTTCACTGCTCAGTTTCAACAGTTTCTCCTGTGGGGGCTTCAACACCAGAGGGACATTACAGACCAGCAGTATGGAGGGATCTGGATGTTGGTTGGTGTGGTGTCCATTGACAACCATTCTATGGACAAATCCTGCTGCGTGGACCCCCCGTAACTCAGAGAAGGAACAGAGGACTCTGAAAACTCTCACAGCTCTTAGTCCACATGAGGGGGAGGAGATGATGAGAGAAAGTTGAATTTTGGGTGAACTATCCCTTTAAAGGGATAGTTTGAAATTTGAATTTTGGGTGAACTATCCCTTTAAGTGCACATCAGGACAGGAGTTGACCAAGCGTGTGTAACCTGGTTTGTGGCTCTCTGGCGCCCCCCAGTGCTCAGGTCGCGGTGCAGCAGGACGTGAGATGAAGAGAGAAACCACCACCAGAGAAATAACAGAATGCAGTTTTTTTTTTATTACATCTAAACTTTTCTACATAAACAGGTAACATTCAGTAAACAACTTCTTCCAATGCAGGTAATAAATATTTTATTTTTCACTTGGTATATTTGTACAAACTGACGTTAAGGGTCTACTGTACACCGTCTTCTCCGTTCCCTCCTTGAAAAGCCGTCAGTGATTCTTCTCGGATCTGGAGCCGTGAAACACAACGTGTGAATGTTTTAAGGCAGTGAGTGCAGATGTCGACTGGAGTCTGACTGTAAGATTAGTTCAGTTGTATGAGACTCTTTATTGGCCACAGTCCTTTTTTTAACAATAATAATAATAGTAGTAATAATAATAATACAGCTTTCATCTTCTAAAAAATATATAAATTAATTTATTCTGTCGCTCTGAATGGACACACAACAAGCATACACACAGACATCAAACACTCACGTTTGGATCTGAACTTCCATACAGACACAATATACACATGGTTGACTTTTCCCTTTTATCTGAGGTGAACCTGAACGCCTCAGAGCCTCAGAGCCTCAGAGCGGAGCCGTTTGAAAACACTGTTTAAAAGTGGCCTCATTGCAGCCACTTCATCGTGTGCAGCTGTTGCTTTTGTCCCAGTGTTAAAGAGTTCAAACCCAGTGAATGCAGAAGGAGCGCCGTCTAGACGGGGGGGGGGGGGGGGGGGGGCTGGAGCTGGAGGACTGAGACCCTGTGCTTATCCATCCCTGCATGCACTCTGACAAAAACAACAACAACAAAAACAACAACAACAACAACAACAACACAGCTCAGTGATTACTGCTTCTACCTGAAACTAACAACTGGAGACCACAGGAGGGAGGGATGGAGGGGGGGGGGGGTTGTTTTTGGTAATCCCACATGCATCCCAGTAACGGAAACACATTCAAAGCGGTTTGTCTGCTCTGTCGCTGCAGCTCTGTTTGCATGGTGGCCGGGGGGGGGGGGGGGGGTCGGGGGGGGGGGGGGGTTAAATAAATTAACGGTGATACTTCAATGAGCATCCAAACACTGGTGATTAACATTCAGACTGACACCATGGAAACTAAAGTCATAGAAACACTTTATAATAACTTCACACACACACACACACACACACACACACACACACACACACACACACACACACACACACACACACACACACACACACACACACACACACACACACCTGCATGTGACTGGTTAAACTTTAAAGGGACGGTATTATTTTTTAAAAGTGAGGTTGTATGATCTACAAATAGCCCCTAAGTACTTTAACTGCAGTAGAAGACTCTCTGCACTCCTCCCGTTAGCAACGCCAGCCCATAATAGCCCTGCCCAGAGATTTACAACATACATTGTTGTGAATGGATCGGTGCTGATCGGTGGGCGCTAACCCTGGGCGGAATACACAGTTCCATTGTTGGGCGGAGGGATAATGTTTTCCAGCCCTTCAAAGTGCAGGAAAAACACAGTTTTTATTTGGACCTAACCACCTGCTGATTGGCGGGCGCTAACCCTGGGTGGAGGGAGACGTGAGGCGCTAACCCTGGGCGGAGGGATACGTGAGGCGCTAACCCTGGGCGGAGGGATACGTGAGGCGCTAACCCTGGGCGGAGGGATACGTGAGGCGCTAACCCTGGGCGGAGGGAAAATTATATTATAGCAACAATGGAACTGAGGGATTTCCAGGTAAAACCCTGGGCGGAGGGAAATAGGCGCTGATCCATTCACAACAATGCATGTTGTAAATCTCTGACCCTGGGCGGAGGGATATGGGAGTAGTGCAGAGATTTGTAGATCATACAACACCACTTTAAAAACATGATACTGTCCCTTTAAGACTTATCAGTGTAGCATTGAATGAGCGCTAACTCGACGGTATGTCATACATGTTTCATGTGCCACCACATCGATGGGAAAACAGTTACATAACATCCCGTCACCAGACAACCACAACATGGTGATAATGATCATCATCGTCGTCATGGTTTCCTGTTTTCACACAGGGATGTGGGGGGGGGGGGGCTGTGCTTATCATTTGTCTTGGTTTTGTCTTACTGTAAGTTATTTGTGGACGATGGGACTACGGATAGAAATGAGCTCTTAATCTGGAATATTTACAACGATGTTCAGGAATATGAAGAGTCCCTTTACAAAGAGACAAATAAATGAAATTAAATTACATATATATATCTTTTTTTTTGTAACACTTTATAATAAGTACACACTATTAAAGGTACATTGTGTAGAATTCCTCCCTCTAGCGTTGTGGTTGTATATTTTTCATGCTGCATTCAGGTGAAATGGGACAGACGGCTCTGCATTTCCCTCTAAAACAACTCTGTGTGGTAACGTTGTGTTATTATCTCATAGCGTGGTGAATGTGCAGGTCACAACTTGTCCACCAGAGCGTTGTGGAGTTGTTGGATTGTGTATTTGATGAGTTCACGGCTCACAGCTCTGCTCCGCCGTTCTAAAAATAGCTTGCACCGACAATTAAAGGTAACGAACCTACTGCTATGACTATAGGGATTATGGTGATGGGACAGTTTGACTAAATGTTGAACTATCCCTTTAAGCATTAACAAATACTGAATCCTTCATTTCTAACACATGAATACTCATTAGTATGTAGTTTATAAACAGTCAGTATGCGTGTGTTATAAATAAAGAGTAGGCTACTTATTAATGCTTAACTAATGCTGTGTATTTATTATAAAGTGTTTCTACATGAGTCACTTTACAAACCAACACGTGTTCTTTTACGGTTCTGTCTGCATCGTTTTGTAGACTTTAACTTTTATCTGGAGGTCATTTCTGTGCAAACGGCATCTCTTCATGTGTTAGAGTGAAAGTCTCGAGTGTGACTTCATCGTTCATTCATGATCCATTAAGAGTGAATCAGTCACATGACGTCGCAGCCATCGCTCCTTAATGGAGAACAACATTAATCCATTATATCATCATGAGTCATGTATTAACTAAGCATGTGTTTGTGCCCTTATTATAAAGTGCTTCTTGAGTCAATTAACACACACACACACACACACACACACACACACACA
Source organism: Decapterus maruadsi (assembly GCA_030347415.2). Classification (NCBI taxonomy): domain Eukaryota; kingdom Metazoa; phylum Chordata; class Actinopteri; order Carangiformes; family Carangidae; genus Decapterus; species Decapterus maruadsi. The sequence continues at coordinate 36,450,496 of CM064900.1, forward strand.
CACACACACACACACACACACACACACACACACACACACACACACACACACACACACACACACACACACACACACACACACACCTCCACGACTAAACAATATGTTTTTGAGAAAGCGTGCAGCTGGAAGAGGATAATAATAATAAAATGGATATTAAATAAACTCATATGGTCACAACAGCTGACTCACTCTCACCCACGGAAGCAAACGATTTGTAAAAAATATAATATATAGAAATAAGAATACAAAATAAATAAAATACTGCACAACACAGGAAATACACAAGACTTGTTCTGGCAAATGATTGAGTCATCGAGTCAAAGCAGAAGGGGGAGGGGGGGGGGACAAATCCTGCTGCGTGGACCCCCCGTAACTCAGAGAAGGAACGGAGGACTCTGAAAACTCTCACAGCTCTTAGTCCACATGAGGGGGAGGAGATAATGAAGGAAAGTTGAATTTAGGGTGAACTATCCCTTTAAAAAAGTCAAGGGGTGGAGGGAGAGCAGGGGGAGTCTGAAGTCTCCCAGTGAGTGGCTGAAGGACAGGAGAGGGGATGTTGGGTGATGGGAGGTGTCGGGGGGGGGGCTGTCAGAGGAGGGGGGTGTCAGGGGGGGGGGCTGTCAGAGAGGGGAGGGGAGGGAGGGGGGGGGCGGTCAGGGGGGGGGGGGGGGCTGTCAGAGGAGTTCAGTTTATTGAAGTGGAGATAATCACGCGTTAAAGCGACGAGCTGCCGGTCTCAGACATCCGGAGGTGAAAGAAGAAGAAGAGACTGTTGGAGGGGGGGGGGGGGGGCAGTCTGGAAAAGTTTCAAGGACGCACGGTAACAAGCCGGGGGGAGGGGGGGGAAAGCTCTCACAGCTCTTAGAGGGGGAGGAGATAATTTGAATTTTGGGTGAACTATCCCTTTAAGTTCCAGTCAGGTTGTGTATTTTTAAACCAGTATCAGACCCCCATTAACTCCGTGCACGGTTAAAAATATCAGCGGCAGGTCAAATCTTTACAAACTGCTCAGTCAGGGAGGGGGGGCGACCGTTAAGACATTCTGACGAGTCCCAAAACTAAAAAATAATAATAATAAAAAACTAAAACTCCAACACGCTGTGAATCATGCACACACACAGGCACTAGTTTGAACTCTGTGGCACAAGACGCCCCTCCCTTTAAGACGCCCCTCCCTTTAAGACGCCCCTCCCTTTAAGACACCCCTCCCTTTAACAAACTGCCATCGCAGCTCTGACTTCTAGAACATCCACTGAAGAACAACATGAGAGAGACAGGAGTAACCGTAGCAACAGGAAGCTGCAATCTGAGGACTCGTTCCCATCCGTACCGTAGTAGATTATAGGTTTTTGGCATTGTGCAAAAAAAAAAAATCTTTTTAAAGAACCAAGTGAAACTAAAAGAAACGGTTCCAGCTCAAAACTCTCGACTGGTGAATAAATAAAGTCTCTGAACGTGAAAACTGAAGAACCAGAAATGGCTGATTTCCACGTAGACACTCCCACCAGCATTAACCTGAAGGTCAGAGGGAATGCATATGTTCATAGATTTATATATATATATATATATGTATAGAGAGAGAACTGTTTAAATATCATACATAACTTAAAAGCATCATAAAATCATTAGTACATTAATAAACATCTGAAAAGTTGTTGTCGTTGAAAAGAGAAATAAAACACCAACATCATCTGGAAACGAGCTCCAGCCGGAGAGAGAGGGGGACGAGCTCCAGCCGGAGAGAGAGGGGGACGAGCTCCAGCCGGAGAGAGAGAGGGAGACGAGCTCCAGCCGGAGAGAGAGGGAGACGAGCTCCAGCCGGAGAGAGAGGGAGACGAGCTCCAGCCGGAGAGAGAGGGAGACGAGCTCCAGCCGGAGAGAGAGGGAGACGAGCTCCAGCCGGAGAGAGAGGGAGACGAGCTCCAGCCGGAGAGAGAGGGAGACGAGCTCCAGCCGGAGAGAGAGAGGGAGACGAGCTCCAGCCGGAGAGAGGGAGACGAGCTCCAGCCGGAGAGAGAGGGAGACGAGCTCCAGCCGGAGAGAGAGAGGGAGACGAGCTCCAGCCGGAGAGAGAGGGAGACGAGCTCCAGCCGGAGAGAGAGGGAGACGAGCTCCAGCCGGAGAGAGAGGGAGACGAGCTCCAGCCGGAGAGAGAGGGAGACGAGCTCCAGCCGGAGAGAGAGAGGGAGACGAGCTCCAGCCGGAGAGAGAGGGAGACGAGCTCCAGCCGGAGAGAGAGGGAGACGAGCTCCAGCCGGAGAGAGAGGGAGACGAGCTCCAGCCGGAGAGAGAGAGGGAGACGAGCTCCAGCCGGAGAGAGAGGGAGACGAGCTCCAGCCGGAGAGAGAGAGGGAGACGAGCTCCAGCCGGAGAGAGAGAGGGAGACGAGCTCCAGCCGGAGAGAGAGGGAGACGAGCTCCAGCCGGAGAGAGAGGGAGACGAGCTCCAGCCGGAGAGAGAGGGAGACGAGCTCCAGCCGGAGAGAGAGGGAGACGAGCTCCAGCCGGAGAGAGAGGGAGACGAGCTCCAGCCGGAGAGAGAGAGGGAGACGAGCTCCAGCCGGAGAGAGAGAGGGAGACGAGCTCCAGCCGGAGAGAGAGAGGGAGACGAGCTCCAGCCGGAGAGAGAGAGGGAGACGAGCTCCAGCCGGAGAGAGAGGGAGACGAGCTCCAGCCGGAGAGAGAGGGAGACGAGCTCCAGCCGGAGAGAGAGAGGGAGACGAGCTCCAGCCGGAGAGAGAGAGGGAGAAGTAAAGAGGGAAAACCTAAAGCACGTGTCAACAAAACAACAAAACGACGTCATCGTCCTGAAGCGGCGGAGCGGCGGCGGCGGCGGAGTGGCCGTCCCTTCAACGTACAAAAGTAAAAGAGGAAAATAGATTTTGTTCTCTGTACACGGCGCCGCTCTGCGTTTTGTTTTTTCATTCATTTCATTTCATAAAAAAGATCCGTCGTCCGTCGTGTCGTCGCTCCGGTGGCGTCGCTGCTGTTGGTGCCGGTTGGTTCCCGCCACGCTGGGAACGCCGGGAACGCCGGGCTTCCCGCCTTCCAGAGCCGACCCGTCCCAGTTGATGACTCGTCACTGTCCTCAGGTCATCGTGGTGGAGGGACCGTCAGGCCCCGCCCCCCCCCCCCCGTCACCGCCCCATGCACGCTCAGCGGCTCGGCGCCAGTTTAAGGTTCTGGATCAAAACGTTCCCCTGCGGTGAAACAGTTTGGTTCGTCACTGGATCGAACTCCGAGTGATGTCTCGACCCCCCTACAGTCAGTCCAACGATATGACGTCAGGAATGCCGCCGTAAATGGCCGCCACCGCCGCCTCGGCGCTGCTCCGGCTGGCCACCACCCCGGGGTGCGTGTGCGAGGACGAGTGCGAGGAGTGGGTGTCGCGGAGGCTGCTGGACGACACCAGGCTGCTGCTGCTGCCCGAGCTGCTCGCCCCGTTGGTGGGCGGCGCCGTGAGCGAGGGCGCCGACGCGGCTCCCGACTGGTCCAGGAACAGCTGCGAGGTGGAGGACGAGCCGGTGCTGTAGGGCAGGAAGCGGTTGAGGAGCAGCTCGTGGTCGTCTGAGGCCGAGGCGGCCGCCGCTGCCGCCATCACCATGTTGTAATGCTGGAGTGGGGGGAGGAGTGGGGGGGGGGGGCACCAGAGAGGAGGAGAGGAGGAGGAGGAGGAGGAGGAGGAGGAGGAGTTACAGTGAGGTGATCAGGAAGGTGACAGGATTAAAGGGAGAGACAGCTCTTAGTCGACATGAGGGCGAGTAGATAATGTAGAAATTTGAATTTTGGGTGAACTATCCCTTTAACATTTTGTGCAATTTAGAATCAAGGTTGAGATACTTTATGATTATAGCTGTGGGAGTGAATGGACATTTTAATAATTATAGATAAGCTCTTCTTTATGACCTCCAGTGATCTGGATCTGGTCTCTGTTGGTCTGGCTGGTGAGATCCAGCTCTGGGTTCTGGTTCTGGTTCTGGGTTCAGGTTCTGGGTTCTGGTTCTGGGTTCTGGCTCTGGGTTCTGGCTTTGCTCTTTTAAAAACATGACATTTAAAATATTCAACAGCAGCATCTTTCCAGAGGCGGCGCCACGAGCCGCCTCCAGCCAATAGGACGCAGTCCTGTCGTCTGTGAATGAACCAGGAACGCAGTCACTGTTGAGTTTCAGCCCGGTGAGAATCCACTCTACTGCTTTACACTCTTAGAAATACAAGTGCTATGTAGAACCATATAAGGTTCTTCAGCTTGTCCTCATAGGAAAACTCTTTTTGGCTCTAGGTAGAACCTTTAAAGGTTTTACCTGAAACCCTTTTGGAGGGTTCTACCTAGAAACCAACATAAAGGGTTCTACCGAGAACCCAACATAAAGGGTTATATCTAGGACCCAATTTAAAGGGTTATATCTTCTTACGGTTTCATCTAGAACCCACACAGGGAGTTCCACCAAGAACCCTTTTACTGGAACCCTTAGTGTTACCAAGAACCCTCGAAAAACCATTTCTTCAGGAGAGGGTTTTTCAGAAGCAAATGGTTCCAGGTAGAACCTTGTAGAAGAACCCTTTTGGAACCCTTATTTCTAAGAGTGCATATTCCTCAACAGCAGCAGTCTAACAGCTGCATGACGCGCCGCTCAAAGTAAGTGAGAAAACGTTTC